>JAMKCH010039937.1:0-38374 GCA_023653785.1 Ophioderma brevispina
CATCGTTCACAATACCTGACGTTTGTTGGAACTTTGAATTTGTAATGTATATTGTCGATCAAGGTAGCTGACTTGGTTGTTATTCTTGTCGGCTTCGTGATACTAGGACAAAATGAATGCGAAGAGAGAATATTAATGAAATCATCGTGTCTGAATGTTTATCTTCAGGTTAATAAGATTGGATATTGAACTCACCCATTAAATACAGTCTCCTGATTTTTAGTAGCTCTGTTCAATAATCCTCAACATAATGTTGTTGATATAGAAAGATCTTGATCAGAGGACGATATCCATTTTCCACCCAATGTTTTTTAAACCCCGGTCCCTTTCAATTTCTACAAATAACTTGCGATATTAGTATTAGGACTCTAGCTGTGTGAGATCATTTCGATATGATTAATTACTCTTAGCTTTAATATAAGACAAACACCACTCCCTCCTTCTGTATCAATCTATTTACCAATTTCCCTGTTGTATCCCAGGGAACAATTAATATATTAATCCATAGGTTATCATTCAACCAAGTTTCAACAAGTCCAATAATACCAAAAGTAATGCTAGAACAATGAAGAAAATCCCTAAAAGAGTCAAAATTTTATTCAGACTCCTTATATTTAAATTGAGAATAGAAGGTTTTTAACTCTTCGATACTTCACTTAATTTGTCAAATTCTGTTCAGAGTAATACGAAAATTCATTAGTAGTGATTGCTTTCGCAACTATCAGTTTGGAAAATTGTTGGATCAAATGACAGATATTGATATTTTCTCGATCGTTATAGCTTTTAAACAGAGTTTCATTTTCAAAAAACCTAAATTTGTCAATAGATATTCACTATTTTCATAAATATGATTGAATGGTAGACCGAAGTTATCATTACATAAATTGCAATGCCAATATTGATGTAAATTATTAGCGTTTTGACTACTACGTGTACGTTTCACACTTATTACACACAGATAGTCACATTTTGTTGACATTAAAGTTATGTAAAACTTAAAAGTGGCCTAAAATTTCCTGGATATCTTTACTTCATATCACGTGCCGATCTGTTTTGGGGTAATGTTATTTTTATGTGTAAAATAGCTATCTGTGTTCTTCCAATTTCCTAGACTATCATTTGAGAGCACTTGAAAAAATTTCATATTTGTGAAAATGTGCAGGTGCCGCTTTAACTGCTGAAGTGACATGGCATCAATGTTCTTTTCGTGTGTCAATCTGATTGCATTTGCGGCGTCTGCTAAGAGTTCCTTTTCAGTTCCATTTTCTTTGGTTTTCTGTGACAGATTCTTCTTGTTTTGTTGTGTCTACTGGTGTGTTGATGATTTGATGAGTTAAGTGGTTTCTGGTACGTTCACACTTTTACCAACAGATAGTCCTATTGATTCATGTTTGTCAAATTGTTCCCGAACTCCCTCTCTCACAGGCTTCAATTTCTTTTGACAATCTCCGCTATAATTAATTCTATCTGCTGATGTAAGAACACCTAATGGATTCAATGATGATGACTCGTAAATGGCTTTTAATAGATCACAGATGAATAATCACATTCTGTATGTTATTTAAATGTCTTACGAGTACATCCCCGGATTATCTCTTGTTCACAATTACTTATGATTATAACACTAGAGGAAATTCCTCAAATCACTTGTTATTCCTCACTATAAGACTAGAGCAAAGCCCTGTATATGAAAGCGTAACAAAGATACACCGGCACATTTGAAAAATAGTGCAACCCTAAGATTTTTCAAAGTCGATTTTTGATTGGCTGTAAGGCCTTTTATATACAAAAGCCCTCACCCGAAATGATTATGACAAAAATCCAGCTTCATTATGGGTACACAGGGGCGACGTTAAAGTCAGCAGACGACGAAAACTGGCGTTTAACCACAAGAACACGCACGCCGCATGCATGTTTCCCACGCTATGCACTACTGTTTGATCGGTCTGTAACACTTGTGAGTTTTAGATCACAGTGAGTACGAGTCAAAAATATTCATGTAATATACACACTTGTATTAATGCTATGGAAAACTTAAAAGTTTGCCTACAAAATACCTGGATGTCTTTATCATCATATCCATGTCCTTATCTGTTTTGGGGTATGTGATTTATGTGTAAAAAATATATATCTGTTCTCCAATGGCTAGACTATCATTGAGAGCAATTGAGAAGAAAAAGAAAAAGAAATTTCATATTTTCGTGAAAAATGTGCCAGTGCGTTTTTAAATAAATAAATAAGATTAACACTTCAATCCAAAATTCGCATTGCTCCCACACTCAGTAGTAGCTTCAAAAACTCATCAAAAACATAACAAAAATAAAGGTTTAATTTTTAAATTTACTTTTTAAATTTTTTTATGGTTGTTTCCTTGTTTGTAAATGCCCTTGATATTCAAATTGATTGGGCGCAATATAAGGCTTTGTATGTATGTATGTATGTATGTATGTAAATGTATGTATGTATGTATGTTATGTATGTTATGGGATGGATGTATGTTGTATGTAAAATAGGATCCAGACCCTGTCCATACGTCGGGTATAACTTTGTGTTGCATGAGCGCCGTAGTCTCGTGTGCGTTTGTATACGTTCGTTTGCTCAGACATCATGGAGTCAATAGGCGTGGTAGTTAGGCACCCTATTAAAATGAGATGAGACTAAATTTGATAAATAACGTTCTCAGCAGCAGTCTAGGGATTTTTGAAATGGCGCGAAAATTGAATTTTTAAATGCATTTTTATCCAAATTTTTTTTTGTGTTTCATAGAACTGAAAAGTTCCGCAGAACACAAAATTTATTAAAATGTCTTCTTGCGTATGGTAATAATTGAATGAATTAATCAAGCAGTTTTGGAGGAACAGTCAGGATATTAATGCCGATTTAGTGATTTTTTTCCATAGGCTCCACAGGCGCTTGGCAAAACCTCCAAAATCCCAACTCTAGAATCGACCCCCACCCCCCAAAAAAAATTCTTAAAATTAGGTCTTCTTGCCATATGGTACAAATTGAAAGAATTTCATTCAAGAGGTTTGGAGAACAATCAGGCATAGTAATGCCGATTTAGTGATTTATTTTCTAATTCGCTTTGCTCAACGAAACTAAATTATTTTTAACCACGCCTGCGACACAACCTGAAAAGGAAAACATTATCAAACAATGAACCAAAATCTGGTGAACACGAGGTCTGGTGACAGCTGCGGACATCGTGCAAAAAGTAACATGAAAACGTTAGCGATTACATTTAAGTTACAACCATACCTTTCACTACTTACAAAAACTTACAACAACTCCGACACCTCCGTAAACAATAAGCTTAAGACTCCCGTAACATCTTTAAGCAAGATGGGTCTACCTCTCTGTTGAAGGAATACCGTGTGTTAGCTGACAAGCTAAAAAACAATTGATCTATAGTCAAACCGTTATCCCAGAGAAGATGTCTCTGGTTATCCATAAACCTAAGTTCCAGCCAACACTGCATTTATCTGAAAACAGACGGAACAGATTCTGTTAAAAAAACAAAAATAAATATATTATTTTAAAAGCGTCACACAGCGCAGATGAAGAACAGCAGTCAAGGAGCCACCCACTTCCAAAATATCACTCCACGCGACAATTGCATTCATATGCAAATGCATGTGTATTCATGCTTCGATTAAAAATTGTTTCAGTATTTTGCATGCGCTTTGCTCAAAAACGAAATAATGATTTTCTAACACGAAGCGCACAACCTGAAAGAAAAAACATATATCAAACCACTGAAACCAAACATCTGGGGCAACACCGCTAGTCGTGACGGCTGCGGACCATCCCACCATGTTTCCACCTCAAGGTTTAAAGAACGGGCACCAGAGTATGCTTGACACGATAAATATTATAAAAGCCAGAAAGCCCCATTAATATGACCAAACCTTGACATCAGTCCAATGTTCCTAAATACTTGTAAATTAAATTTTGTAAACTTCTTCCAAAGCAGTAACAGTAACAAATATACTCACATCAAGATTGTATGAAATATCAGTAATTGACCCAATGTGGCCCCCACTAGCATACCATAATATTGTTCGGGCTAATCTATAAATAAAGCACATAGCACTAATCCAGCCAATCACCCAAACGCGTAATCTCCTCTACATGATCATATACCAGGTTACTATACAGCTCCGGCAGTGAGGAACCCCCTTACTCTAAAGCTATGGACAATAGGGTCTAGCTAAACCAGTTCTGCATGTGAATGAGAAAAAATGTAGTAGTGACAGCTCTGCATAAACACAAAAAACAGGACACATACGCTAAAAAATTGTTTTTTTCTTAGCACACATCCTAATATCCACCAAACAAAAGTTTCCAACATTAGCACATGGGTTTGAATATAAAAATCTACAGTAGGCTAATTTAGACTAGGCAGATAGGAATAACACGTCACAGCATTAAACCAGTCACAAACCACCGAAAAAAATTTTAATTTTTAAGATTACATACCCGTTTAATGCCGCAACATCATGAAACAATAAATTCCAAATGAGGACCCCCTTTCTAGAATAAAGTGCATCATTTGGATCACGCTCATGAAATACTGACAATACAATACTTTCCTTTAGAGCAAGGATGGCACACCCCAAAAAACCTCCCACAAGCAAACGATACCTATACCGTACTTTGGTACTCAGAAGTCACACCACTTACTACAGAAACTATGCTCATTAAAACTGTTGTTTCAACAAGATATACTAATTTTTTTTATCAATAAAAGACCAAGTTTAATACCATAAATCACAACGAACGGACAGAATGTCAAAACATTCACAAAGAATACAACAAAAAGCACTTGTAATCCAGCCTGGAAATTCAAACTTTGCCTCAACCGTATGAGGGCGGACACAAAGCAAAAATTAAAGCCAGATTACGGTGAATTTACACCATAGCATATAGAAACCTTTGGACCATGTGTCTAGGTTCCAAAATGCCATATCCTTGAGCCACCTTAGCTAATCAGCTAATATACAGGAAAAACCGCAAAACCTGCCATCAGTTAAGAGCTATATCTCTTACTAAAATATTTAAAATAGAAAAAATTTATTTATTTACCTATCATTTTATATATTGATAACCAAAATGGCAAATTTTCTATAATTACATGGCAAACGTGCAGATGAATACAAGACTCTCGTCTATTTTGAGAAGAAACCAAGCGGATTAACAGCTCTATTGATGCAACACTGCTTAAAATCACATCGATAACAAAGGACGAGTAAAAGTACAACACATAGCAAAATTGCAGGAAGGGATAAAAAGAATTCGTCTATATGAGGAAGCCCAACGGATAAACATCTCTCCATCATACCATGCGCTTATTGGTTAAACCCCATTATATACATGGCAAAACTGCCTATGGAATTAAAGCATTCATCAATTTGAGGGGAAACCAAGCAAATAACAACCTCTCTATCATGCAATGCGGCTAAAATCATAAAATATCAATGGCTAAAAACTACACTGTAATACATGGCCAAAACTGTAGATGGAACTCAAGGCCTTTATCAATTGGAAGGGCAAAAACCAAGCGGACTTAACACCTCTCTATCTCGCAATGCTGCTAAAAACAATAAAACTCAACTGGCTAAAAAATCCAACGTAAACACATTGCAAAAACTGCAAAAGATCCCGCCAGGCTTTCATCAATCTGAGAGGAAACCAAGAGGATTAACACCTCTCTATCATGCCACTGATGCTAAAATCATTAAAATTATCAAATGACGGAAAACTCCGTGTTAATACAGGCAAAACTGCAAATGGGCCAAGGCTTCACCCATATGAGAGGAAGGGTGGACTTCAAGCGGATTAACACCCTCTATCAAGCAATGCTGCAAATCGTTATCATAAATGGCAAAAAACATAACTGCAATAACATAGCAAATCACAGATGGGAATTAAATGCTTTCATCTATCTGAGAGGAACCAAGCGGATTAACAACCTCTTATTATGCAATAATGATCAATCATTATATTATAAAAAGGATAAAAACTACCACCATCATGACAAGGCAAAACTGCAATAGACTCCACGGAACCAAGGAGATTGAGAACTTCGTCATGCAATAGTGGGACTTTAACCATATTAATTACCAGGACGGGTAAGACGTACCGTAAAGCATGGCAAAAAGCAGAAGGAATACAGGCATCTATCTATATATTATGAGAGGAACCACGGACTAAACAACCATCATGCAAGACAGACTCCTAAATGGAAATATAATCAGTTATCAAAATGGCTCAAAATTCACTATAATACATGGCAAACAGCAGAAGGAAACCAGAGAGTCTCTATATGAAAGGAAACTAGGGAGTAAACACCTACCATGCAACTTGCTCTTAATCATCAATTTCAGGACAGCTAAGATCGTACCGTAATATATAGCAAACTGCAGAAAGGCAATCAAGGCATCTATCTATAATGAGAGAAACCAACGATTAAACACTCTCCATCATGCAGTGGCAGTATATTAAATGGCTAAAATTTTTCACTGTGAATACATGGAAAAAAAAACACCAAGATATTCAACCTATATGAGGGAAACCAAGTGGATATCACCTATCTATCATGCAAACATTACTCATTAAATCAAATGAATTAGGTGGCCAACTTCTCCCGTAAACATGCAAAACTGCTAAACAGGGCAACTGACTCAAAGCATTCGGCTAATATGAGAGCCAAACTATATGCAGAAACAACGGGCCGTCTACAATATGCTGCACATCCGACCACAATATAAAAATGGCTAAAACTACACCTAGTTCCCACTGTAAAATACAAAGCAAATCAGCCGATGGACTCGAAGAGATTCATATATCATGTTTATATGAGAGGCAAACCAATCGGATAACAACTATCTGCCAAATGTGCCTCATAATTCATATTTGATATCAATTCAACAAATTTCAAAATTAAAAAAAAATACATACAAAACTGCAGAAGGAAACAAAAGCATTCGTCAAGTAATGAGAGAAAAGTACGCGGAATAACACCTTCCATGGAATAACACCCATCATGCAACACTGCTCAAATCATACCATATTATCAAATGCTTCACTGTAAATACATAGCAAAACAGCCCTTGGACTATAAGAGATTCATTATTTCTTATTCAGTGGGCGGGGTTTAAGTAAGCAAAACGCAATCTTTGGTTGTTGCCATATATATATGAGACGATATTGGATAGTGTGTTGCCGCGCAAGTTTTTACGCGCGCGTGTATAGGTTACGCAGTGCACGCACCTAGTAAGGGTTGGTTCATTTTTACAGCGGGGGAATAGGTTGTTTTTAAAAAATAATATATTATGAAATAAAACATTTTCCGGTGATTAAAACACCAAAAATAAAAAGAATGAGAATAAAAGATAGGATTTTGTTGTTTGCCTATCTAATATCGTGTCGTATTATTGGAATGGGGCAGACCAATATTTTTATCGTAGTGGATACAGGCTTGCGCAGGAATCCACTACTCAACATATTGGAAATGTCATCCAATATGACACGATATGAGATAGGCACAACAACAAAATCCTTCTTTTATTCTCTAAATATGGACATGTGTGAGAGGAAATGAGCGGATTAACACCTCATGCAAAAACGTGCTCAAAATCATACCGATTCAGCTAAAATATACGTAACCATGGTAAACAGGTGGCATTCATTATATGAGAGGAAACAAACGGATTAACACCTCTCTTCATGCATACTGTTATAAAATCAATCAATTAAAATTATCACGATAACTAAAAAATATACACTATAGCAAAAAATGCAGAACCGTAGAAGTCAACACATTCGTCTGTCATAAAACCAAGCGGATCAACACCTATAATGCAAAGCGGCTTTCATCTTCTGGGGTAAATCTACATCAAATCCAAACACAAAAGCACTTAACAAATCAACTAGCAAGTACTAAACTTTAAAAACTTTAAAGGTCTGTCACAAAATGCTACAAAAGGCGGGGAAACCCGTGATTTCTAAAAACGCTCCTAAAGGAGGAGCTCACTATACTTCCTAACTCTTATACGGGCGTGGGAAGGAATAACACTCGCCACGTGCACCTTGGACATACACCACAACGAGCATCTAAATACAATACAAGGTGTTTCAAAAGATCTTTAGAAGAAATGCAATTAATTACAGGACTTCCGAAGCGACAAACATAGCTCCTATACCATGCACTTTCTACCTAAGGTGAGCCGAGTGACATTAAAATTGTTTTTGCTTCAATTTTGATAAGCACTTGGTTCAGAACCTGAGACTCTTAATGGGATGGAATCTGGGTGTGAAAAATCTTTTGTGAGGATCGCTACTACGGCTCTCGTGCATGAATCATTGAATATTGTGCTTTTGTAAATGGTTGTAACGCTTTCCACGGTCAAAATAAAGAACTGCCTTTACACCTTTACATAATACATTGTACCATGTACTGATATCCTGTTGCCCATTTCAGGAATATGATCAGGTATAGTTACCAAAACATCTGGATTCCGACAGTGTACCAGTTTCTATGGAAACCACAATCATAAGGTTTGAATGAATGATTTCTCGTCTAGTCTGTGGGATCTTTTGCCCTTTGGGATGTCTGCCTAATAATATCACGATAAGTATAATACAAAGAGGATTTATTTTTTATTTTATTTTTTTTGGGGGGGGGGGGGATGGTGAAGATCAGGAATCTGAGATTCCATGATCCCACTTAAAATCTAGTGGACTTTAACTTACAACCTATCCGATATAAGCCATACGCAATCAAAAAAGGACATTGACAAGCATTGCAGGCAACCACATTTATCAATTTAACTATCTATAGAGTCATAACTATGCACCACTAGACTCCTCCGCAGTCAAAAAACCCTAAAGATAATCGCAAATAACAGTATTAACAGATCATAGCCTACTATAGGCCTACATACACAACATAAAATCCGCGACAAACAAAACTAAAAACTGTACAGATTTACAATACCTTTATTTGCTCTGAAAAAAAAGGCAACAAATTATATAGCCACCTAAAAGATTCTGATGAAGTGACACAAGGGCAATCACTGCGTCAGTGACCTATTTCGACATAGGGAGAATTATACTGGCAGAGAGACACTAGCGGAAAGGATTTAGTATTTGCCACCACCTGTGCATTCAGCAATTCAACTGAATAACTGCATGTTGAAGGAAAGAGGTGGCAGAATACGCCCCGGTTCCTATAAACCGGTACTGAGAATGAGATTTACTAAACTTGTTTCATTTATTTTAAATACAATAATTTCGGCGGGACTATAAACTACATGGACATACGTACGAACAACCCCAACTGCCTTAGTTACCGCAATGGCCTAGTGCTGTTAATTTAATATCAATTGAATCTACTATAGCAGATGTGATAGTGGGGTTAATTCAACCCACGTAAAGAAAACCGTACCAACATTAATCAAATTCGGTTATCGTAAAATAAATATGTACTCTACTCTCACCTCATTGCTAAGACAATCACCTTATCACAATATCGCTCAAGCAATTCACAATCCAGTAAAAAGGGAAATGATCCAAACTCAGCCAATATTAGAGTAGCACGATTATTAAACACGTCCACACAGCGCGAGAAGAGAGACAGTCAATGAGCCACCCTACTTCCAAAAATATCATACCACGGACCGCATTTGCAGTCATATTGCAAGATGCATGGTATCATGCTTAGATTAGATGGAGCTCGGCAACCTCCCACAATCCCAACTCTAGTACATCAGCATCCACCCCCGTCCGGTCATGATGTTTCTCGCGGCGCGTATGGTAAAACTAGAAAGAATTTGTCAAGTGGTTTTGGAGGATTCAATCAGATTTAGGTATCTGCCAACAGAAGCCGCAGTGGTCAATGAGCTTGGTAACCTCTTAAATCTAGTAGCAAACATCAGGTCCTACCCATATGACATGTACTATTGATAAAAAAAAGAAAAACACCAGAGAAGGGACTTCCTTCCCTTTCTTAATTCCCGGCTCTGTTTTGAATACATGATTTATCCATTCATCACAAAATTACTACAATGTTTTATATTCAGAGATTGTGTTTACACACTTTTTGACGGACCTGTCCTAATTGGACCAGGTCCCAGAAAATCAACTTTAAATATAAAATAAGCCTAATAATATTTCAGATCAAAATTTAGGTAACACCATTTACAATTTCTAATTACTTGCTTGTTATTATGAATAGCTGTATTGCTTTAAAGATAGTACTATCAGTGATTTATCTAAAAGAGTGAAAATATTTCAAACTTACTGGAACAGCTTAAGGGGGGGTTTGGGGTCTGAATATGATAAAATTTGTTCTAATTACGAAAATGAGATATGCAATGGCTAAATTGTGAGATTGTAATCTACAAAATGTTTTATTCGCTTCGCAATGGGAAAATTCGGTTCCCGAGATATAGCCTGATCCAAAGTGAAGTAAGTAGTGTACCAAAATTTGCCCAAAAAATGCATAAGCTCCTATATGTTAGTCATGTGAAAAAATTTCAAGGGGTTTTTTTTTTTTTTTTTTAAATTATTAATTATGAACTAATTAACACGATGTATTTTCAGCGCCATAAGTTTAAGTAACTAAATACTCATATTATCCTTTCCATTAATTTAAAGTATTAAATGTCACAGGGTAAGTGACTTAGTATTTTATTGTTCCTCACCCCGCGATATTTAAGAAAAATTATTTTAAAATTAATACAGGATGAAAAATGGATGAACCTATTTCGATGATTCTTTCAATAATTATGATAATCAGTATAAAATGAAATTTTTTAAAAAAATAATTCCATATTCACATCAAAAGCGCCCTCAATTTTATCTAAATGTTTCGAGGCCTATACAATTGTTTTGTTAAAATAGCAACATCCAAAACGAGAACGAACGTAACTAGAGAACACTACAAGCTATGAACATGAAATTTGGCACACATATTAAGCAATACAGCCGGAGTTGAACCTAGGAAGGCCGATTTTCAAAATGTGTTCCATATTCAAAATTACGAATGAAATTATCTGCGATTTGGTCGGTGCCATGGGCAACGGTTATTAAAAATTTCGGGCTTTCTGGTTCACTTCGTTTTATTCTGCATATGTCACCCAAGTTTCGTTCCTTTTTGGTTAAAGTATGTTTTGGGTATTTAGTTCCATTCGTTCTAGTGTTAGCCAATCAGAGGCCTTAGTGGTTACCATGGCAACCAGAGCAAAAAGGTCAGGGATTTTAAAACTTTGTGACCATGGGCTACAATATGATATATACATGTATATAGCACTATTTAGGGAAAATTAAGAAGAACAAAATCATTTCAAAGTTCACGCTTCAGACCCCCATACCCCCCCCCCTAAAAGTGAAGATTAGACGGAAGAATTATTGTAAGTTACGATTTTGTTCCTATTAGGTGCCTTCTGCGTCCTATCATGTCGGGTTAGTTATGTTAGTATGTAAACTTTTTAGAGACATGCAAAAATGAGATTTTATTTCCGATAGCAAATCATGATAGTGCCTTGAAACCATGCATCCTTATCATTTATTACGGGGGGGGGGTTGACATGATCTGCTCGATTTGGGCAAATCCCTTTTAAAAGGTGCAAATAACGAGAGATTTTGAGGCACTCCATATTTGTCATATAGTAATTTCATATAGATTAGAGATCAATAGATTCTTATCCCTGGTATTTGGCTACAGAAATGTCTAAAAGAGAGGAACAATGTGATTTTGATATGCTTATATTTCAAAAATCCAAATAGGATGAATTTCATATTTGCTCCTATACGAAATTATAATTTTCACAATTTTGTAACAAAGAAAATTTCTAGCTTTCCTTCTGATGGGGATATTTTTAATGGAAAGCTTTGAATCAGTGCAAAAAATCAGTATTTCAATTTTTAGGGACACCTGATATGTAAAATCTCTCGTTGCACCTTTAAATAATTTAGGAAAAAAACTCTGACTTCAAAAGCCGTCGGGATTAATGGAGTAACCCCGCTGCAAAATAGTGTAATCCAAATAATGGTCATTAGATTTAAATATTTGTGACCAGGCTTAGTCTTTTGTCAAGTCTGTGCGTAACGTTGATATGCGTTAGAGCGACAAGCCTACCGTTAAGTCTTTGAAAACGACTAGCACGCCGAATTGATGCCGTTTAGAATTCGCTGTTGCTGTTAGGTTGGCATGTCCTACTCCGACCCCACCCCCAGCTTGTGGTTGCATGAGCGCCGTAGTCTCGAGTGCGTCTGTATACGTTCGTGCTCGGACCTCGTGGAGTCCTAGGCGTGTAGGAACCCCATATACAGAGAGAGAATAAATTTGAATGCAATAACGTTCTAGGGGGGGGGGGGGTAGGACACGATCTGCTCTATTTGGCATTGGGGATTTCCAAACGGTAATTGGGGGAACTACTACGTGCTTTTACTGTGGCAGTCTCGGTTCCAGGGACATTAAAAAATAATCTCTAAACCTCGTTCAAAAGTTCTTAGTAATCTGCTAAATTAGAAAAAATTAGTGGCTTCAAAATCAGTCGGGGTTTGTGGATTAACCACGGCAAAATAGTGTCATTTCCAATAAACGGTCATTTATTGAGATGTAAATATTCGTGACAAGGCATAGTCTAGTCAAGGCTTTGTGTAACCGTTCGAAATGTGTAAGAGCGCCCCCCTACCCTTAAGTCTTTGAAAAAAAAACCAAACGTTAAACTTTAAAATCATTAAAAAACATAAATTTTGATTATTTTATGTAAAGTATTATTTTCAAAAGAAAAATTGGACGATGAACCCGATGATGGATCAGAGTAATGTAAAACTTTCCGTATTTGAGAAAAATACTAATAAAAAACACGATTGGCCCCAAAAAATGTCAGACAGCATAACAAAAAACAATTTGAACTTTTCATGATTTTCTTATGTTTATTTTTTAGAAACAAGACAAAATTTGTCTAGGGACGTTTTTTCATTTTTTTTTTTTTGAAATAGGCTTACTTTTCGAAATAAATAAGGAAAAAATTTAAAAAAGTGTGATTTTACTTTTTCTTTTCCGACAATTGAGTAGGTATTGGGAGAAATCTTAGTTAGAATCGAAAAAAATGAAAAATTGAGAAAACTCGTCCCTAGAGAAGGACCGATTCTATCGTCGGAAAGTTTTTAAAAATTACCTTTTACTTCGGTTATTTTTGGAGTTATCTTGTCGGAAAATTTGCCAAAATTTGCGAAAAAGACATGAGAAAAATCGCTGTTTTAGTAAAAAATGACTTTTCACGCATTTCAAAGCGTCTCTTTCTCAAATACTTTATCTTGACCTCTCAAAATTAGTTGTGTGCAAGTGATGAAAAATAATCTTTATGACACCTATTGAATCAAACATATTTGGTCTCTAAATCAGAAATGAGAAGGAAATTGAAATTTTAATCTGGTCTAAATTAGCGCATTTTTTGTTTCTTTTCAAATATTATTTTTCGTCTTTTCCAAAGATGCGTTCGCGCAAAAGTACAGTAAAAACACGCGGACGCTTCATTACGCAGCAAAAGTAACCGCGCGACGCGATGGTGCGCCTTGCGCCTGACGGCGTAAATGTGCTTTTAAATTCCGCCGTTAGCCCAAAGCGGTTTTTTTTTGTGACTTTAAATGGTCAAATAGTGTTTTAAAATCGACAAAAAATAAAGTCAGGATTGTCTGCTGGGATAACCTTTGTTGGAAAACTATAGAACACAGTTGATGTTTAAAAATGGTGCAAAAAATCAGAAAATTCGTTTGTAAAAAAAAAAGCACAAGGGTTTGACAATGTCTTAAGTCTTTGAAACAGCTAGCACCAGGAAGTTGATGTCGTTTTAATTCGTGTGCTGTTCGGTTGGCAGTCCTACTCCTACCCCCACCCCCAGCTTTGTGTTGCATGAGCGCCGTAGTCCCTCTAGTGCGTCGGTATACGTTCGTGCTCGGACCTCTTGGAGTCAATAGGTGTGGACCCATATCATGGAGAATGAACTAAATTTGATGAATAACGTTCTCGGGGGGGGGGGGGGTAGGACACGATCTGCTCTATTTGTGCATTGGGGATTCCCAACGGTAATTTGGGGAACTGCTACTGGCATTTACTTTACTGTGTGGCATCTCGGTCCCAGTGACATAAAAATCATCTCTTAAACCTCGTCAAAGATCTTATTAATATCATGATAAATTAAAAGAAAAAATTATTGGCTTCAAAATCCTCTGGGTTATTGGATTATCCCCACTGCAAAATAGTGTTAATTTCCAATAACGGGTCATTTAGATTTAATATTCGTGACCAGGCCTAGTCTAGGCAAGTCTTTGTGGTAACCGTTTCGATATGTGTAAGAGCGCCCTCCTACCGTAAGGGCAGTGTGAACCTTGATTTTCCGAGTATCTAGTTTGGTTTGTAACTTTGCAAATATATGATTATTTTATGGTAAAAGTTACATTTCTCGAAAGAAATTGGACGATGAACCCGATGATGGCATCAGCTTAATGGTAAACTTCCGTATTTTTGAGAAAAAATACTAAAAAAACAACGATTTTGCCCCAAAATTTGCAGACAGCATAACAAGAAACAATTTGAATTTCATTATTTCTTATTTTTTGTAGAACAAGACAATTTGTCTAGGGACGTTGTTTTTCATTTTTTTTTTAAAATAGAGCTTACTTTTCGAATAAGGAAACATTTTACAAAGTGTCTTTTATTTTACTTTTCTTTTCCGAAATTTTTATAGTATTATTGGAGAATATCTTTAGTTAGAATCGAAAAGAAAATTGCGAAAACAACGTCCCTAGAGAAGACCGATTGCTATCGTTAGAAAGTTAACATTACCTTTTACTTCGGTATGTTTGGAGTTATCTTGTCTGAAAATTTTGCCAAATTTTCGACAATTGAACATTGAGAACATCCGGGTTTAGTTAAAAATTGACTTTTCACGCCATTTCAGCGTCCCTTTCTCAAATAACTTTATCTTGAACTTCAAAATTGAGTATACTTTTTGCAAGTGCTGAAAATACATCCTTATGCACTATTGATCAACATTTTGGTCCTCTAACTCCGAATGAGAAGAAATTGGAAATTTCATCTGTCTAAATTAGCGCTTTTGTTTACATTTTCAAATATATTTTTCGTTTTCCAGATGCGTTCGCGCAAAAGTACATTACAACACGCGGACGCTTCCTTACGCGCGCATGCACAAATTACACACCGCGCGACGCGGTGGTGCGCCTTGCGCCTGGCGGCGTGTAGTGTGCTTAAATTCCCGCCGTTTTAGACCAAGCGGTTTTTGTGACTTTAAATGGTCAATAGCTGTTTTTAATCGACAAAAAATCAGCTCAGGATTGTCTGCAAATGGATAACCTTTGTTGGTAAACTATATAACACAGTTTGTTTTACAAAATGGTGCAAAAATCAAAATTCCTTGTAAAACATAAGCCACCAGGTTGACACTGTCCTTAATCTTTGAACAGACTAGCACCCGGAAGTTTATGTCCGTTTTGAATTTTGCCTGTTGCTGTTAGGTTGGCATGTCCTACCCCCCCCCCCCCCCCGAACTTCTCACAGTGTGGGAATTTTGAAATGGTGGCAAAATGAATTTTCAAATGCATTTTTCCATCCAATTTCTTCTACGCTGCGCTCGCAGAACAAAATTTTTTGATGATGTCTTCTTGTCGCGTATGGTAAAAATTGGAATGATTCAGCAAGCGGTTTTGGCGGAATCATCAGGCATAATTAATGCCGATTTAAGGAATTTTTTACCCCACTAGAGCTTCCTCAGAGCCTGACCTCCAACCCCAACCCCCCAACCTCTTAAATCTTGTAGCCAACATATAGTTGTCCTCCTTTATGACAATGCAAGGGGGTAGGTCGAATTATTTGGCACCCGTCCCTCGGAAAATTAGCATTCTATATAAAGGCCCAGTAAACAGTATATGATTCTATGGTGTTAAGGCCCCTGATACTGTCCATTTTTCTGTCATAACTGTTCGAAAAACCGGGGGGTTTTTTTTTTTTTACTGCAAAAAGGCCACACCCATAAAACGAATCTTATACATTAGCTTCACGAAAAAATGCGATCAACTATTACAAATCGGGTCTTGGAAAGAATTTGAGCAAATGTGGGTGCGATATGAGCCAGATCCTGTTCAATACGTCGGTATACGTTATGTGTTACTAGCGCATGAACGTAAGTCTCGTGTACGGTGTATCCTTCGTGTCGGACCTCGTGGGACAAAAAAGGGGTCAATAGATTTGTGACATTTGTTTTATGGTTCAAGGTCTAAAAGATTGTGTAGTATTATAAGTGGGAATGCCCTTAGCTAATTTGAGAGTGCCAATGGTTTGAAAACGGTTTGTCCTATTGTCGAGTTACATTGATGAATATTTTAGTAAGTTTGTATAAAGTTTGTGACTTACTACCATTTCTACATACCAAAGACCACTTTCCTGTTGAAAATTGATGAAAAGCAGATAGCTGAACATCCTCCATGTGAATTGCCACCAAAGTTTATTACCATGTTGGACTAATTATCATGCAGATGAATACATGCAAGGTGGTTCACTTTTTTTCTCGCCCACATTTGTCTTACCTTGTGGAGGGCTGGAATTTTTAGAAAACCACAACCAAGGGCAAACCCCACATTTTGATCTGGGGTTCAATGGTGTACCATATGCATGGGTTGCATATACATCGGGCTGTGTGGATTGCTCTCTTGTATATCACATAATTCTTGATCTGGTCATGTTATTGCATAAATGCATGGACCTTGCGTGAATTGACCTGTCCTTAAACAACATGCTTAAAATTTGGGACCATGAGAAATAAATATGCCTCGTGATTACTATACTATTACCACCATTTGCCAAAGCAACATAATAGTGATTTTTACACAAACCTTTTATAGATAGTAGTCTTAGCATTTGACACAAAGTGTAATTGAAAGTCAAGTTACAATGCAAAGTTTACAGATATATATTAGGGAAGAAACCAAAAGATAAAAGAAGTTAGGAGCTACTCTCAATTAAAGTGTACGTGTAAAGATTCCCAGCCCTCTAGCAAAACACGCGACCCCTGTAGCATATAGGTCACCTTGCAGATTAAATTAGGGTACTTACAATATAGACTACCGCAAAATTTGCTGTTCCTTGGATGTTTTAAATGGACATAACTAGAGTTCTATAATAACAATATTGATTAAATTTATTGCCATTAAAATTAGCCATATTTGTGGTTATGTGAAAGTTTAAAATGCACATTAATAATACACTGTTTAGGGTCATAAGGTTTACATAGGTCTTCTCCATGATTTGCTACTGATAGGCCTATATCACTTGATATATACCTATATCCTTTGCATTAAGAATGAATTTATATTTTACAAAGACAAAAAGAAAAAACCAGACTTGTTACACAGCCCCAGATTAGCAATAAAAAGAATTTATTTCATTTTGAGTAAGATTAATTCCATAAATTAGCACATAAATATTGTAACTTAGCTAAGTAACATGCATGATATAAAAAATATACCTGGTTCGTGTGCTAACTGGTGTGTGTAATCAAATAGAATGAACCAGAAGATCTCAGAAGAGCTCCGAAAAGCGGGGAAACTTCTGGAATGTACCTGGACCTTAGTGATTTCATTAGAATGTTCTTCACTGAACTTCTCTGAATCATAAGGTGGCGCACTGCTGCATCATACAACAGTCGTGAGTAGCTGCTATGAAATCCTAAATCTAATGACGATACAGTGAATAATAGAGGCCTTTTCCATATTAAGAAGGTAATGGACTATATGTAGCACATGACTCACTCTAGAGAGGACCAGATCCCTCTAGTATTGTTTTGAGAAGGATATATACAAGCCCTGGTGATAGAAGATGAAGTCCGAGTTAACATAACCATCATGCTCACAAGTTATTAGCAGAGTTTTCCAAGCATAGTGACTTCTAGTTGTTCCATGTTAGTGACAGTGACAGTAAACATTGTATTCCTATAGTGGACATTGTCATAGTAGTCTCAGCTCCATCCTTTTCGTCGCTTGTGTAGCCATCGTCGGTTTCCGTATTTCGTGCCTCTAGTTCATCCCAAGGATAAACAAGCTACAAGCACCTTGGGACTTTATATTTAGTCGACCTCCACGCTCGGGGAGTCATTAGGAGCCTGTTTTCTTCCGTAAGGACAAGTCGTCCGTGGACACGTCCCCCACTATTGAAACTTTTGGAGTTTTGCGCTGGAATATTCGCCAAGGACTCTTTGCAAGTTTCGTTCATTTAAGTGGTAATCGTGCTGCAAGCCGCGTCGCGGCACACACCAGGTTAGTAAGTTAGTAGTTCAAAATTAACAACTTTATTATGCATTAATCTTTGATTAGAATACCACCTAATCGATGTTGAAAGATTGATTTAACACACAATAAAATAAATACTGGTTCTAAATTTGTAATCAAGTTCACATTGTATTGTCTAGTTATTCAGATTTTTGGAATCCGATTTTTGAGGTGGTTTTGGCCCTTGGTAAGGTGACCGTCCAAAATTGGGGGCTCGTCCGGGAAATACACTGTAAAAAAAAATACATTAAAATATTGAACAAATTTTGATTGTGTGTTTAATAAATTTTGATTGCTGTGCTATATATTGTTTATTTGTGAAGGAATGTTTATACCCTATGGCGTTTAACGCCTAAGAGTTTTTGTCAAAGAATGTTACTGGGAGAAGTTTTTGATGTGCTCAAAAGCAGATTTAATGGAATGGGCCGAGTATTATGGGATGTAAGTTAGGCATTCCATGAGTAAACAGCATTAATTAAACCAGTGATAGCACATCTTGTTGAGGAAGATTTACTAGAAGAAGGATGTTTGGAAATTGTGGAATTCAGGATGATTCGAATAGTGCTTTAAAAGAAACAGATTTGGAGATGCAAAATGCATTAGAAATGGGGGGGCCAATTACAAATGCAAGATAAAAGAGAAAGAAGAACGATATGTTTTTGTTTTTAGAAATCAAATTTAGAAAAGGAGGAAAGGGGAAAGGCAAGATAGTTGGCTTTATAGAAGGTAGTTAGAGAAGGAAAAACTTTATTGAAAAGGCACCTAAACAACAAGAACTAGATGCCAATTCAAATGGACAAAAGAAAAAGATGACAGATTAAACGTGGAACAAAGGCAAAAGAAGATAGGTTACAAATGGAGGAAAGAATGAAGTTGGCAGAAATTGAAGTCAAAACAAAATTAGAACAGAAAAGTTAGAAAAGGGCACATCAGGCCCCTCACCCTCAACAGGTTTTTTGATGCCACCAGAAACATCAAATTAGTTCCAACATTTAGGGAAAACAGAAGTGACAAGACTTTTGCACTTCGAGAAGATTGCCTAAAGTATGAAGTGGCCTAAAGAGTACAATGGACATACATTGCTTCAGACTGTGTTTATTGGGAAGCTAGAGAGATCTACTCGTCCCTATCAATGATCATGTGCAGTGATTATGACGTAGTAAAGCAGTATATTCTTAGAGGCCTATGAGTTAGTGCCTGAGGCGTATAAGGGCAAAAAATTTCGGAGTGCGACAAAACTTGCAGATCACTCATGTCGAGTTTGCTAGAGTTCATGAACACATGTTGGTAGGGGGGGGGGGGGGGGGGGGGGGGGGGCTCCTTTCAGGAAGTAAAACAAGACTTCAATCAACTTAGGCAGTTTGGTTTTAATTTGAGCAATTCAAACAGTGCATTAATGCCGATATTAAAACTCCTTTGGATGAAACGCGATATCAAAGATTTGACAAATGCAGTCAACATAGGCATATTATTACGCCCCTCACACATAGGTTGAGTTCCAGCAATAGTACAGGTGGGCCTAATAAGTCAAGTCAGAATTACACTAGTTTTAAACTTAAAGTCTGACTCAAGATTTTGAAAATATACCTTTTTCGTGTATTATTAAAAATAGTCAACTAGAACTGAAGATAGTTACCTAAAATGCTCAATTCAAAAGTTTGAGATGAATTGGGGTTTTTCGTTTGATTGCAGTACACATTTATATGGTATAATAGTGCCATAGGATACTGTTATAACAAATTTCCGGATCGGAATTTTATAACAAAGTTGAATTTTCTATATGAAGGGACTTTGATTTGAGCTTAGCTATATTCACACAGTGATTAGTATATGGAACAGGCATTATGTACTGCAAAAAACAGGATTATGTTTGAAATCGAGGGCGCCCCCCTCTTGGAAATCTTCTGAGTCGGCCTTTAAAAGGCCTTACAAAGTAGATCATTCCAACGTCATGGTACTATTAAAGAGGGGAAAAGTCAGTCAGGTTCCGCCAGTCAGGGGAATAAGTGTCCTTCTAGTGCCACAACAAAGTCAGGAATGGTTTTCAGTCAGATTTAACTTGCACATATTGCAAGGAGTCAGGTCATTTATGCAAGCTGTTTGGAAGTTGATGGGAAGCAGATGGCATGAAGCAGAAGTGGCTGCTCCCACAGGTTGTGCTTTGTCCCTTAGACCACAAGTTAGTTCCCAGGCTCTTAAACAGAAAGATGTTTAGTCTGAGACGTTAGGGAATACTTTGACGCATTTTTTGGAGGTTCAGTGTCCGCTTGATGGTGACCAACGTTGATGCCAACTCCTATAAATATCAGGCTGGGACACATGTTGTGCCAGTCAGTAATTTTGGAGGGGTCATTGCCCTTTAGTGAAGTTAGTGGCAACAGGTGAAAATGCTTGATCCAAGGTATAGGTGTGGATGTTATTAGTGTCCATCTTCACAGGTGGATTTGAAGTCTGATTTGGTCTCAGGTACGTCATAGTAGGAGTACGGCCTGAACTTCCGTCAAAGGTGTTTCAATGTTTATTAGGGAATGATTTGTCAGGCGGGAAAGTACAATCCCGAACCATTGTTTACCACCCACAATCCCTGCACCGAAATAGATAGTGAGGATAAGAATAGTACAGTCTATCCAGCCTGTTGCAGTTACTAGGATTATGGCTATGAAAGCCCATGCCTTGAAGCAAATAGTGGATAGGAAGGCGAAGACCTTGTCCCTAATGAGATTTAGAGAACACGTTCATGACACAATTAGATGAACCAGTCGATTCCCCTCAGGGGAGACAGGTTCTCCAAACCAAGAGTTAGGGCCTTGAGCATTTGCATATGTTGATAATGATGATGATCCCTTAAATCACAATAATTAGTTCTTGAACAGGAGAATGATCCTGCACTCAAGAATCGTAGTCCAAGGCAGTAACCCTGCAGGAGAGTCTGAGGACGTTCCTGTGTGTTTTTACAAACAAATTGGTGTGCTGATGAGGAAATGGAGGCCACCTGAAGCTCCGGCAATGATGAGGGGAAAGTTGTTCATCAGGTAGTTGTTCCCAAAGGTGTATCACAGGAAGACCATCAGAAATTGCCCATGATAGTCCTTTGGCAGGACATTTAGGAGTGCAATAGCCACATGATAGGATTTTGAAACCATTTTGGGGGTGCGCTAACACTTCGTAAAGGATGTTTCTGAATACTGGAGATCTTGTCATACTTGTCAATTCGTTGCAAGGCCTATCGAATCCGCCCGCTCCTCTGAAACGCGATACCGGCATTCGGAGAGGCCATTTAGTAGGGGTCATAGTGACTGTGTAGGGGCCCTCTCCTCCTAGACGAAGTCGGGTAATCCTACCTACTTACTATCATGTGTGCCTCTACCAGTTCCTGAAGCCATATCCTTAGAATATTAATGCTAAAACCGTAGTAAAGGCTTGACCAGTTTTTCACTCTTGTATGCCTACTTAAGCTCATTTTCATCAGATCAAGGGTCAATTTCACAATTGGCCTATTTCAGCAAGTGATGTAATGAGTTAGGGATAGAACAGTATTTTTCCCTGCCCTACCATGCAAGAGGTCCAAGGAGCTTTAGAAGAGATTCCATCCATCAAACCCTGAGAAATATTAGGACTTACTGTTTGGAATTTGAGAAGGACTGGGATGAGGGAGTTCACTTGTTTATGTTTGCTGTTGCAAGGGAAGCAGTTCATGAAACCCTAAGGTTTTCAAGTCCCTTTGGTTTTTTTGGGCGACGTTCGCGTCCCTTGAAACTCCTAAAGGGAAATGGCTGAATGAATGAACTACAACCAACCTTTTGGACTATGTTTCCAAATAAGTATAGGCCTCAAGGCCAATGAAATTGCAGGGGGAATTTGAAGCAGCCAGACCAAATGAAGAGTGGTATGACAAGAAGCCAAGAGTAGGGTCTTTGGGCCAGGAGACCAAGTGTTTAGTGCTTGTTTCCAGTCCCTGGACATCCACTGCAGGCCAGCTATCATGGTCCCTTTACAGTAGAGTCACAAGTCAAATGAAGTTGACTACATAGCCAAAACGCCAGATAGGCGTAATAGTATGGCCATTGGTGGCCATGTAATATGTTGAAAAAGAGTATGTAGGTAGAAATGACGATGGCAGCGCAAAACCAGTGTGCCTCTGTAAGTCTTGCTGATAACAGTACACAGGATGGACAATCATGAATTTTGAAGATGTTCAAAATTCAAACAATGATGACAAGCGGCATGACTATCCAATCAAGTTGCAAATCAGATGTGCTCAAAGATTTGTATACAAAACTAACCATCGTTCAGAAATCACAGTGTGATCAAGAGTTTGATTCATGAATTTGAGGATAGTTTTCCTGATGTCCCTATTAGAACCACTGCATGCTTATTCATGATGTGTGATGTGGGTGATTGGTGGCACCGATAAAACAGCACCCTTACGATTAAATCGCTATGAATAAGAACATCTTCAACCAAGAGATAGAGTACATGTTGGAGGAAATCAAATCATTGAAGCAAGCACAAATTATGGAGTTCCCCATGTATTTTGGTTCCAATCCTGATGGTTTCCCTTAGGTTTGTGAGCAGACTTCAGAAAGGGTAATCATGTTCAACGACTGATTCATTTCCAATACCTCGTATTGATGTTGCATTGACAAAATTGGGAATTCAAAGTACGTCAGCAAGATTGACCTTTTGAAGGGGTATTGGCAGGTTCCCCTTACTGATCGTGCAAAGAAATTTCGGCATTTTGCCCGCCGGATGGGCTTTTTTTCACGTATCGGGTTATGCCTTTCGGTGTGAAAACGCACCAAAAAGGGCCAAACCTTCCAAGAATGTTAAAATCATATAGTTGCTGACATAGAAGGCCTGTGAAGCCTAATGTTGATTTTTGATTGTGTACATTCAGTCTTGGGAACAACACATTGGGCAGCTCCATCGCTTGTTTCAGAACTTGTCAGAAAACAACTGACAGTCAATTTAGACAAGAGTGAGTTTTTTTGCCATGCCAAGTCACCTATTTAGTCCATGTCGTAGGAATCAAGGCAAGGTCAAGCCTGTCAAGTCGAAGGTGAAGCAATTGAGAAGTTTCCCCCCTGCCTATTACAGGAACGAACTTCATAGAATTCTTAGGCATGGCCGGATATATTACAGGAGTTTTTGTCCAAACTTTTCGATTATTGCCAGTCCTTTGACAAATTTTGCTAGCCAAAAATGTCAAATTTGTTTGGTCGCAGGAATTTGAAATTAGTTTCCTCCAAAAAAATCAAAGCCATACTGATTAGTGACCAGTTCTTGATTCACCAGACTTTTAGACCAATTCAGTTGGCATGATGTCCAGTGACATAGGGTGTGGTTGGAGTTCTTATGCAAGAAGTAGAGACGGATAGAACACCCTATTTCGCCGTATTTTCTCCAAATTTTAACAACACCAAGAAATTTACTTACTTACTTTAACCTCCACTATTGAAAGAAGGAGTGTCTTGCTCTGATTTGGCATTAGGGATTTTGATGTATATTTGGGCACCACAGTGCACCCCGTGCTGTTTCACATATCACAACCCCCTCACCTTCATCACACAGGTGAAAAAACAAGAATCATATGTTGTGAGGTTGGAGTTTGACCGTTGCAGAGTACAACCTAGAACATCAGACCATCAAAGCAAGATAATGTGATGGCTGATGCCTTATCCCGAATTGTGTAGTTAATCAGAAACAAGTAAGCTTTTTAAAAGGGAAGTGTAACATGTTGAATAAGTTATGTATATGAAGTTTAAAAATGTTAAGACCTTAAATAGGTAACGAAAGTTTGCTTTTCAATCAACTTTCTTTCTTAAAGGGGGAGGGTGTTACAGAGCCTCAAGAATTAGAAATGATTTATTTCATTTTGAGTAAGATTAAGTCATAAATTTAGCACATAAAATATTGTAAATTAGACTAAGTAACCATGATATAAAAATATTACCTGGTTCGTGTGCATAACTGGTGGTGTGTAAAGCAAATAGAATGAACGAGACAGATCTCAGAAGATCTCAGAAAAGCGGGGGAAACTTCTGGAATTACTGGCCTTAGTGATTTCATTAGAATGTTCTTCACTGAACGTTCTCTGAATCATAGGTGGCGCCTGCGCATAATTACACAGTCAGTGAGTACCTGCTCTGAATCCTAAATCTATGCGGTACATGTGGAATAATAGAGGCATTTCCCGATTATGAGGTAATGGACTAATTTAGCACATGACTCATATATAGAAGACCAGATCCTTCTAGTATTGTTTGAGAGGATATATAACGCCCTGGTGAGAGAAGAGAGTCAGAGTTACATACCATTCATGGCTCCAAGTTATTAGCAGAGTTTCCAAGCCATAGGATTCCAGTTGTTCCAAGTAGTGACCATTGACAGTAAACAATTGTCTTCTAAGTGGACATTGTAAGTTAGTAGTTCCAGCTCCATCAGTTAGTTTTTGTACGCTTGTGTAGCCGGGTTCGGTTTCCGTTTTCGTGGCCTCGGAGTTATCCAAGGATAAACAAGCTACAGCACTTTGGATTTATATTAGTCGACTTCCAAGCTTCGGGAGTCATAAAGAACTGGTTTTCTTCAGAGTAGAAAAGTCGTGTGGACACGTCCACTTTGGAAATTGGAGTTTGACGCTGGGAATATTCGCCAGCTGGACTCTTTGCAGTTCGCATCTTAATTGTAATCTTGCTGAAAGCCCGACGTCGCGGCACACACAGGTTTAGTAGTTTAGTAGTTCATAATATTAACAACTTATTATAGATGAATCTTTGATTATTGCTACCTAATTCGATGTTTGAATGAGATTGATTTTTTAAACACACAAATGAAAAATAAATACTTTGTTCTAAAATTTGTAATCAAGTTCACAGTGTTTTGTCTATTTTCTTAGAGGAGTGTTGAATTCTCGTGTTTGAGGTGGTTTGGTGGTTTTGGCCCCTGGTCAGGTGACCGTAAACAGAATTCATGTGGTTAATTTTTGCAGAGTCCACATCATAGTCATTTAAACTATATAATAATTATGTACGACAAAAAAAAAGTAAACATTTTTACATCGGAAGATGGTATTTTCAGCTTATTAATTTAAGGTGAAGTACGCACTGGTATGGATGCATTATAAAGATTGTTACGAGGGACGTACTCAAGGTCAGAAAAGTAACATCCCGTGGTATAAAACAAACTCACAAAGACGATTTGGAAGAAGATTGACTGGACCAGAGGTACATCAAAAGTAATGATTTAATTATACATAAATGAATTCTATCAATCATACAATTAACAATGCACAAAAATTATCTATATTTCTCTACCATTTAAAAATCAAAGTAAACCACACAACCTCACATAAATATACAACATTTGTTCTTGTTGGGTGGCGCACCAGTCTCTTGTAGAATCAGGTCCACATAAATCTTTGGGGCGACACAATTCTTGCGGGTACAGTTCAACTAGTTTCGCGAAATCGAAAAAGCCTTTGGTCTAGAACGGCCGATTAATTATAAACTCGTAGACTTGGAGAAGAAACACTGGAAGTATAACTGCAGCCTGATGGTATAACATATGTCCATTACAGGTACTCAGTGCAATTAAAGGTGAAGTCACTGGTACAGAAAGAAGCCCCCCCCCCAGGTCCTGCTGGAATTTTGTTTTCCAAAGGCACCAAATTTGCTGACGGTATTTCTGACAACTTTTCAGAATTATAATAAAATGGATTTTTATAAATCAAAATGTTATGAAAGTCTCCACCTTCGTTTGAGAGGTCTACCCCTCGATGAATTAAAATCTTTGACCAAACTGGCAAGGAGAAATAACTTGCAGCAGAAGAATTGGTCCTAGCAACAAGTTCCCATGATTGCAAACACAAAACAAGCGAAGACCACAAGTCGCAATTTCACAATCTTCTCGTTCGCTGAATGGTGTTGAAACATGTGCGGAGGAAGTCCACATCCTGTTCTCGAAAGTGTTTTGACATAGCAATTACACAACGTGTCTATGTTTCAGCAACAGTGTGTTGCAATCTTGCTTTTCCTATAGAGATAACAAAGAACCTCTATTCAATTCTCTTAGAATGAAGATAGATGTAAAACACTATTGTCCTCTATAACACTGTGGAAGTATTCTGCATGTTTCTCAGGATGTTGCCACCACATAGTCCATGTGTAGAACTAGGTCAATAGATTAAGTCATTGCTTATATTGACAACACATTGCAAGTTTCATATTTTCCAGTTCTCCTCACTCATAATTTATATGCATTAAATTTGACTGGATTGAATTAATATAATCAGAAAAAATATAATATTCAGGAGTCTGTGGCACACCTCCTCCTTCAAGAAAGAAAGTTTGAGTACAATGAAAACTTTCTTTAGTCTGTACTTTTGGCTACTACATATGTAGCTGTGAGAGTTCGCATTTAGCTGACTCTTTAAAGGGCATCGGCAATTACATTGTCCTTGCCTTCAATATGTTTGATGTTCAAGTTGTACCCTTGCATGGTTAAACTCCATCGTAGCAGTCTTGATTTCTTGTTTCTCATTTTTGTGGAGAAAGGTGAGTGGATTGTGGTCAGGGTAAACCAGTATTGGGTGTTTGGGTGAGCCTGCAGGTACACCTCAAAGTGTTGTAAGGCTAGCAAGAAGGCTAAACACTCCTTTTTCAATGGATTGAGTAATTTTGCTGATGTTATTAACTGTCTCGAAAAGTAGCAAATTTGATGCTCAACCTTGTCTTCCCCCTCTTTGTGCGAGCACTGCACCGCATCCCACACCACTAGCATCTACCATCAATTTGAACGGGAGTCTGAAAATCAGTTTTGCTGTCAGAAATGGTGATGTGCTCATAAGTTATGAACTTAATCTTGTCAAACTGCTTCTGGCAGCACGACCAAACAAATTGGTATTATTCTTGAGCAAGAAGCTGGTCATTGGAATGTGCAATAAAAGGAAAAATTAGGACAATATTTCCTATAAATATCTGCCATACCAGAAATCTCATCAGTTTCTTTTCTGTTGGTAGGTGATGGAAACTGTCTATTGCATTCTACTTTGGCTGGATTGGCTGAGCATGCCTGACCCACAATGGGCCCTAGTAGGTGACTGTGGCACAACAAAAGTCACTTCTTTGCTAAATTGACAGTTAAATTGGATTTTGACAATTGTTCAAACAATTTGTGCATTTGTTTCATGGGGTCTTCCCCTGTCTAAGAGTACAATACCAAAATTCATCAATATAGCCTTCACAACATCTACTCAGCAATACCTTGTTTACCAATCTTGGAAACCGTAGCAGGAGCATTTTTTCAAGCCAAAGGGCATCCACTTGTACTGGTACAATCATCTGTGTGTGTTACAAACGCTGAATGTGAATTTTTGCCTCTTTCTGAGCGTGGAACTTGCCGTATCCCTTTAATCAAATCAAACGTCTAACAAAATTTGGCATGTCCAATCTTATCAATACGCAATCATCAATCTTGGTATCGGGTACGATTCTGTCTTGGATTTTAGATTGTTGCCCGAAAATCTTGACACGCGGTAGGACCCCATCAGGTTTCGGGACCATTACACACGGTGAGGACCAATCGCTGTGGCTGGCTCAATTTAATGTTCTGTAACAATAGTTCTACTTCTTTTTTCAAGATTTTGTGCCTCTTTTTCAGGGTTTCAACCCTCTAGGGTGTTGTTGATAGGAAGTAGCCATCACCCACATCAAGGCATGATGCACACATTTGTTTTCGGTATGAAACATCTGAACAATAAATGATCAAACTTGTCAATCAAATGTAAAGTTCCTCCTGTTTGACTTGTCCAAGTGACCTATTTTGTTTCCAAATGTTGAGCACCTCAGAATTTGTAAGTGTGGTTCGTTGCCAACCAGTGGCATGTCATCACATGCTTGTGGTTTTTCTGGGAACTATAGGTACAATGTACTTCCTCTTGGTTTACATTATCACCTTGGTTTGAAATTGTCTGGGCAACCGATTTTGAAGTGTGGTTTCATTCCCTCAACATACTTTTCACCTATATTAATGGACAACAATTGTCTTTGTTTCGCCTACCTGGCATTTTGACAACATAGTTTACATCAATGAATTGGATTCAACCTATATGGACCACTGGATATAGCTTGCAATGGATTGTCCAAAGAGGAATGGAAAATACCAAAACTGATCCCCCTTTTCAAACACTATCTCCCTGGCCTTTTATCATACCATGTTTTCATTTTGGCTTGGCTGTCTTTCAAATTGTCCCTAGCAATTTCACATGCCCTTGTCAATCTTGACTTAAATCCAGATACATAGTCTAAGGGTTCAAAACGGGTGGATAGCGATTCATCTGTTAGATAATACTTTATGTATAATATCTTGAACCGATAACCGGGTGCCATTTTGAAATCTTACGGTCTAAAATTTTGTATTTTTAATTTTTTACGATTTTCTCAATACTGAAGATATATTCTTCATGCCAGTCGCATGTACGTATGATCATAAAGCGTGTGATAACTAGCTCTGTATACCTATACACAACAGGCTGAAATTCTGAAAATTGTTAAAACCCTCTAGACATGATCATGATGATAATTGGTTAATTAAATACATAATACGTGTGTTCTGCTTTCGGGTATATAAATGCGCCCGAGAAATGCGCGAGCGTTCCTCCTAACTCTATTACTATATAGGCCTACCACTGTCACAGTGTACACAGTGGCACTGTATACCACTCGCACAGCTTCACAAGTAAACGCTTACGAAGCTTCGAACACACTGAAAAGGTTAAACACATTTAAACCACCGTGCACCAACATTCCATCTCTACGACCCAGACGTATGACATAAGACCTATAACCTTACCGCACCAGTGGAACGGAGCTGAACAGGCCACTTATACAAGTGTTGTATGCCGGACGGGTTGTATTATATGGTTCCGCGATTACCCCGCGCTACAACTGCACAGCTACGTGGCCGTAAGATAATAACGTCCAGGTGAGAAGCATGCTAATTTCGTGCTATGGGGAGATGATATGTGAATTAAACATAAAACCATCTTCTCTGCTTTCTGGTACGTATTTTGTAGTCAGGTATTGATTGTTTTCCTATGATTTCTCTACATACAGGTATTTTACACATATATCGCTTTTGTTTACATCTGACGGGGAGACTTTTTCGTGTACTCAGCTTCATGGTATATACATGTTACCCATCGAGATCCTCTATGCGGTGGAAACCGGGGGGATTGTGGTATCTTCCACTGAACTTAATCATAGACTTTATTTCCAACGGGTTATTCTTCCAACTTCAAATTTAACTCTTTTAGATTTATTAATCATCTATTTAAAACGGCTGCAAAAACGACTAGTTTTGGGTGACCTTAGCCAACGTGCGCGCATCCCAGTCACCGAAAGTACCTTATAAGTAGGCTATCTGCGCTGTGTGGCATTATTCTGTTAAAGCCCATTTGGGCTTTGTACGTCCCGAACGGGACTCGTTTAGAATCCAGTTTCGGTTGTTTCCCGATCTTTGGTGGAGTGGCAACTTTGAAAACTCCATCAAACCCTTTTAATCAGTACATCAGTTGTTTGTATTGATTTTTCTGAAAAGGGTAGGGCATCTCTTTCCAGAATTAAAGTTTGAGTACGACCTGTGTCACGCATGATAGTAATGGGTTGTGGTTTCGTTTCATCATCCGGTGAGGCGAGACCTGTCCTTTAATGACAAAAGGTTTTTGAATTCTTCCTCACTTCTCCCACGTGTTTTTGACATTTTTTGTTTTTGGCCTTTATTTTGGTACGCCCTTCTGGTCTCTGCATGCTTAGGTTTACCATGTAACTTCCCAACACTGTGAAACAGGTGCCCGTTCTTTTTTCAATAAGTACAAGTTGGCAACGACTGGTCAGCCTTAGAGGCCCTCCCTGAACTTGATTCAGCCTCTTTCACTAGTTTTTGGGTACTAGTATCTGATTTTGGTTGTTTCATCACCACTGTACCGTAGTGGAGGGGAATGTCTTATTTCTGCACGGTTTTCTGTGAAATGTGACTTTTGCCGAGTAATAGATCAATTTCTGCGTGATGCATAATCATACTCATCTGCGATTGTTGCTGCTTTCTCTCTCGTTTCTTTTTCTAGGTTCTTTTTCCCCCCCCCATCAAGGTAGTCTTGATATCACAGGTAACATTGTTTTGAATTCCTCATCAAAATCAATGTCTCAAACTCTTCAAATCTTCTTTCAATCACCTCCCTTAAGCGTTTAACCAACGATCGCGCAACTGTTCTTTTATTGCGTGCAAATTCTACATTTGTCTGGTTTGGTGTCTTTTTAGTACCCCTGAATTTTCTGTCTATAAGCCTCAGGCACTAGCTCATAAGCTTTCAGTATGGCCCTGCTTAACTGTATCATAATCAGCGACTTGCCTTTGCCTAATAGCCAATGCAGAGTACGCCTCGCTTTGCTTTGCCTACAGACTCTAATAACAAAGTCCAACTTTGGTTTGGGCCATTTTAATTTTGTGGTGATTTTAAGGAAAATCGAAGTGCATGAAATATTTATCAACTCACTTCCTGAAACTTAGGAACCAGCCTAATGTGTCGGGTTACATCAAAACCAGACGCAGTAGAATATTCCATTCCTTTTCTTTGTTGCACTCTAATTTCTTAGTTTTTCAACTTCTTTTTGCATTTCTTTTCTATTTCCTTCTGTCTAACCTCTGCCTGAATCTTTTGAGTTTCTATTTTCTATTTGTACCTTTCTTGATACTGAATCCTTTCCTTTTCAATTCTTTCCCTTTCCTTGTGATTGATTTTCCGTCTATTTTTTCTAATCTTCTCTTCTTTCTCTGCCTGAAGTTTCATTTGTTCTACTGTTCATGCTAAATTTTCATCCTCTACTGGGATTCCTTTTCCAGAAATGATTGATCCCAAACTCATCGTCTACCCATGGTTGGATGTCAAGTTTCTTTGCTAAGTTGTTTCCTATTTAACTTACTATGTTCCACCTGCCTCAATTATATTTGAAATTTCCAAAAGATCTACCTTTCTCAATTGATCAAACACATCCCTCAGTGCTTCTTTCTTCACAATTCTTGAGCATAATGGCCCCTTGTGATTCAGTTACTGTAAGTATGCAATTTGCAAAGAATTAAACAACAAATTTGGACACGAACAGAATTTTTTGAAACAATTTCTATGAATTTGTTTCTCCCGGACGAGCCCCCACAATTTCTGTGTACGAGACGTACTCAATGTCAGAAAAGTAACCTCCCGTGGTTCATAAAACAAAATTCACAATGACTATTTGGAAGAGAAAATTGACTTGACCAATATTAAATTCCCCAGTAATGAATTTTAAATATATACATAATGATTCTGATCAATCTACATTAACAATGCACAAAAATTTCTATATTCTTACCTATTTAAAAAAAAATCAAATTAAACACACAACCTTACATCAATCAGCAACATTCTTGTTGGGTGCGCACCAGTCTCGTGTAGAATCATGTCACATAAATCTTGGCGACACAATCCTTGCTGGTACAGTTCAACTAGGTTCGCGAAATCGCAAATCCTTTTGGTCTAGACCTGCCCGATTTATTTAAAACTCGTAGACTTGGAGAAACACTGGAAGTATAACTGCAAGCCTGATGTATAACATTATGTCCATACAGGTACTCAGTGCATTAAGGTGAATGTCACTGGTACAGAAGCAATGTCTGCTGGAATTTTAATGTTCACCTTTGTTTTTGCAAAGGCACCAAATTTTGGCTGACGATTCTGACAACTTTTTCAGAATTTAATCACATTGATTTGTATAAATCAATGTTTATAAGTTTGTCTCCACCTTCCGTTTGAGAGGTCTACACTCTATGAAAATCTCTTGACAACTGGCACGGAGAAATAACTTGCGACAGAATTTGTCCTTAGCAAATTTTTCCCATTATTCAAACACACAACACGAAGACAAGTCAATTTCACCATATCCTTCTCGTTCGATGAACATTTCGGAAGTCCACATCCTGTTCTCGAAGTGTTTGAGACATACACTTACACCAAAGTCTAATTGGTTCCTCAACAGGTGTGCAATCTCTTGCTTCCTAAAGGTTAACAAAGAACCTCTATTTCAAATTCTTCAATGAAGATGATAGAACCTATTGTCCTCTATAACTGTGGACGTGTCTTCTTACATGTTCTTCAGGAAGTTTCACACACTAGTCCACTTAGAACTAGGTCAATCAAAATAATTCATGCTTATTGCACAACACATTGCCAGTTTTCATATTTTCCAGTTCTACTCACTCATAATTTATCATGATTAATTTTGACCATGATTTAATAATATAATACAGAAAATACTATAATATTCAGGAGTCTGTCACAAGATGCACAAAACAACAGGCTTTCGTGCGATTGTGACTTTCAATCTGTTTATATAATTTAAGAATAAAAAAGAAGCAACCTTTTAAGTTCGTGTGGAAAAGACTCGCTGATAGCAATGGCCTCTTTCTTGGCCTAATTCCAATAGAAGCTATTTAATAAATGCAATGGAGAGGGGGTGAAAACAATAGTCATCCCGCAACATCATCACATGGAACTTAGTACTAAAATTACTGAAGTATGGACGTTATCCCCCTAATGTTAATAAGCGTATCTTCATTGACACTATATTACACAATAGTGTTGGTGTATCATTAAATACTACTATCTCCTTCTCCCCATCCTAATGTTAAGTGTTCAGGTATCAAAATAATCTCAATCCCAGATTTATGTCATGAAGCTAAATTAATTAGAGCAGATGGTCCCTTTTTAAGGACTCCTTCTTGTTTGCTGTAATTTTGTTTTCGATTACATAATACTACCTTTCCTTTATCAAGCATAATAAGCTAATCCTACCAGCTGCATTTTGTGACCATTGAGATCAGGAAGATTCTGCAAGTAATTTTATAACCAGATTTTATGTTGTCTGTAACAGAAAACTAACTGTAATATTGGCCTGCCGATAACAACAGATTGCCATCCCTGAATGTCAACAAGTTACGTCATAGGTCCCATCATCCTATAGCAAGGGACAAAAATACTTGTAGAGAGGCCCGGTGGCCTATTTGGCAAATTCTGCCAAAAAGTAGCCCTCGTAGTACATTTTTAACATAGGCCAAAAGCTCTCAGGGGGGCTTTTTGCGATCTGAGATCATGAGGGCTAATCGCGGCCTTAAGGTGGGCCCTCGTGTATGTTTTGCCCGGGGAAAATGGGTACGGGTTGCGCCACCGGGTAAAAATCGACCCGTGTTTTAGTGACCAAATTTATACAAAATAGACCCATTTATATAGTTGGTTCCGAATTTCGTCGACCCATTATTATAGTTGGCTTTGAATTTCGCACCATTTTTAGAATCTTAATCTTAGCAAAATCGGAATCGGCCCATTTTTAATAGTACGTGTTTCCAAAATCAGAAAAATCAACAATTTTCCCATGTGATTGTAGTGAAAATTAGAAAATTGACCCATTTTCATAGTAATGCTACCAAAATTGAAAAATGGACCCATTTATTTGTAGCTATTACCTCAAAATTTACCATCTTTATAGTAGCCTGGTTGGGAAAAAACACCCATTGTTATAGTAAGGCGTGAAAATGTACCCATATCGGCGCACAATATTAAGCCCTTTTCAACTGAGTCCTACCACCCCCCACCGCCCCCCCCCGGGGGGTATTTTGGGGCCCTGGTCAATAGCGTTGGTAAGGACCCCCATATATGTAGAATGAACTACACTCAATTTGAATAAATAACGTTCTCAGCAGTCTGGGGATTTTTGACATGGCACGAAAAATTGAATTTTCAAATGCTTTTTCCTCCCAAACTTTCTTTTTCTTCTCCGAAACTAAAGTTCGCAAACAATTTAGTTGAGTAGCTAGGACCCAGGTCAAACGTCCATCGTTTACCCCCCCCTACCGAAAAGGTTTGACACCTTTTTGGTAGTTAGTTAGTATGGACCCTTCTTATATCAACGCTAGGTAGGTGTACTCTCAAATTGTTGTGTCTTTTTCAATAGGAGCCATTTAGTGTACCAGGGGTCAAGACTTTTAAAATGCTCCATCATGTTGAAATTTAATGCCATATTTTCCGCCTAGTCATTATGATTCCAAAAATGTATATTTTTCTACCCATCTATGACCAATGGTTTTGGAGTTATAGGGTAAAAATGGCTAAAATGTAAAAAAGGTCCATTTCTATTTGTACAGGTGTCCAAATCGGAAGTTGCTCCATTTGTTGAAAATGATAAAGTTGTTCATCTAGCTTAATGAATCAAAACAAGGAATAGGTTGTACCATCTTCAAATGCATTTAGTTACCTTGTTATGGGACAAAATAGGTCATGGTCCCCAAAAAAAAACCCCATAACCCAATTGGTTTTGACCTTCTTTGACCATATTCTCTCCGTAAGTAAGCATTTAACATTACAAACTATACCTTTTAAGGAGTCCTCTTAACCTCATGCAATCCTTGGCAAGGTATTTAAAATATACTCAGATTAACTTTAATGTTGACCCCTGTACAAATGAAAATTGAACCTTTTTACTTTTATCCTTTTAGCCTTATAACTGCCAAAACCAATGGTCGAGGTGGTAACAAATATACTTTTTGGAACCTTATGATTAGATTGACCAATAGGCCTCATTTCGACGTGATTGGGGCATTTTAGAAATTTTGACCCCTGTGTAAACTTAAATTGGCCCCTATTGAAAAGTGATACCACAATTTGAGAGTACTACTACCTCGCATTGATTTAGAGGGTCCAAACGAACTACCAACGGTGGCAAACTTTTCTGTAGTGGGATGTAAACGAACTCCCTTAAATAAAGGCCCCTATGAGATTCGCTCTCCCTCTATTGCTTTAAATGATGTCTTCCTGCCGTATGGATAAAAATTGAAATTCCTCAAGTGGTTTGGAGGGAAATCAGTCAGGCATATTAACCCTAACAAACACCACTAACAACATCTACTCAATGATTGAGGCCAGAAAATGCACTAAGTCCTCAAAAGATGCCGATGACGTCATCGCACCACACTCATATGGGCACGAAAATCGCTGGCCGGCCAGCGACTCCTCGTGGCTTTGCCATTCCTGGTCATTGGAATGGTGGTGGGCCGGAGGCCCCGTTCGAATCCCGCCAGGGACTTCAAGTTGCTTTTAGCTCTAATCGCCCTTACCCCTTCCCCCCTCCTCCTGCGAGTAGGCTAGAAAACCAAAAGGCAGTAGGTTAAAGAACAATTGGCAACATTTAAATAGTGCGCCCTCAGAATTTTTCAAATCGATATTTTTGCCATTTTTGTAAAGCTTTTTATACAAAAATCCCTCACCCGAATGATTAAGAAGACCAAATCACTTCCTTAGGTAACGGAACGATTTTGTAATTTCGCGACGCCGGCGACGCGAAATTCAGCTGACGACGAAAGTGCGTTAACACAAGACATGCATCATACATGTTTTCCCGCGTTATGTACACTGTTTGACCGTCTATAACCTTTGTGGTTTTAAAGGCGGTGTTAAGTTAGTAAAATCTGTAAACCGCCCCAATTGATTTGTATGCGGCCAGTGTCTCCACAAGAACTTCCACAGCTGGTAGCCAATGAGAAGTCGGCATGATTCCGCGACATCGCAGTGGGTGGAAACCACGAAAGCAACCAATGATTGCCGACAAAAGTTTTTAATGAATGAATTTATGGAAATAGAGGCGCGTGCATAAATCGGGTGTAAATGGGGCGGAGCTGAAAACTACACAGGCAAATTAACTTCTGCCTGGAACTCAAAACTTTCCCAGTGACTTTCCCATTTTTCCATAATTATCGTCAAAGCAATGCAATCATAAGCATGAAAGATGAAGAGTACATCATGGAATTTAATTGCCGCGGATGATTCAGTTCAGGGCCGTACGCAGGATTATTTTTGGGGGGGTGCGGACTTCGAAAAAGTGGACCCTTTTTTTCGAAAAAGTGGACCTTTTTGCTAAAAGTGGACCTAACCTCCTAAAATGGCCTTTTTTGGGACTGGTTTTACCCTTTAATCACCAAAAGTGGACTTTCCTTGTCAACATTTCCTCTAAATTTGGACCTTTTTTCACAAAATCGTAAAAAGTGGACCTTTTGCCCTTTTGTGTAATTTGGGGGGGGCGACCGCACCCTCCCCCTCCCCCCCTGCGTACGGGCCTGATTCAGTTAATGCTTTGATGGATTCTGCAATCAGAAATCAGGACAATATGGGACGTCAACGCCATGCTGCATGTCTTACTGTCTTACGAAGATATCCCGCCCTTTGGCAGGCTGTTTCTATGATTTGCAAGGCTTCATGTAATGTGGAAACGAAGAAAGGTCCTGTCAAACAACAAACAGGTAAGGGTTTGTCTTTTTCGTTTGTTTGGTCTCAGTTATAATACAGGTCTACAATATGCTTGATTAATATTTATAATAATGATATATATTCCAGTATTCTCGATGTGTAATTTTTGGTTTCACTCCATTGCGTGCCGAAAGAATATCACACACGAAACCGGTTGAATTCCCGCAACGTGACCACCGGTGGCGCGGGGTATATGTGCTACACCACACTGTCATGACGTCCCCTTACCTCCCGACAGCAACCAGGCCTGGGTCTCTACTGCTGTCGATAGGTGCAGTTGGCCATCAACACCCCATGTACAACCCGGGTAAAATCCATGGAGTGATAATGAACCATCATTGTAAATACCTTACTCTAGGCCTATACGGTTTTGTTTAGAAACATTTATTTTTTTAATGTGAGTGCATATTCATCGCATAGGATACAAAAGTGGGGTGGGGGGGGGGGGGGTATAGTGTCCTATCGTGGGAAAACATTAGGACTATTTCAATGAAAATGTCTCTCAATAATGATCATCTCCTGTTGGGATCATTCGCCACTTTTTTGCTTGGTCAAGTTCTGTATGAGGAGCCGAGCGCAATTTTGCCTCAAGTTCAAAATAAGGGTGTCTTTTCGAGAGTAAGTTTCTGCCTTTTAAGGTCCGTATCTCGAACGGGACCGGGCCGAACACCGGTCTTGTTTCTTGTACGGGGGAAACCAAAACCCATGAACAACTATGATAACAGTGCGCCTGCGGCTGGCAAGTGCGTCTGTGATTGCGCTAAATTGCGTTGCATAGGTAACACGCAGTTACGCATTGGGAAAACCTTCTTCATTAAAAGATTAATTTGTTTAGGGTGTTTTGGTTGCCTTAATGGGCCTAAATAGGCTTATATCATTAATTTAAGATACTAAACTTTTTGATATTTTCATAACACGTCGAATTAAAAACTCATAATTGGAGGAACATGAGTGAAATCTGAAAATATAGCGCATTGAGTGTATTTTTTTGCACATCGAGTTCTTATATCAAGCAAGCTTACGCAATCTAAAACGTAAGTATTTTTAACAATATCCCTTTTTCATGATGAATGATTTTTTTGTTTAAATAGCAGGCATATTTTGGTACAGTAAACTTTCAGATATTAGCGTGTAAAGCGATTTTATTTCATCATCTCTATAAATTCATCAAAACATGAGCTGCACCAAGAAAACCCGATCGGCGGTTGCTTACAGGAACGAAGTACGAGCATATTTCAGAAAAACTGATAACGATTTTTAAGCACGTGTAATAAGCAAAGACAAGAGCAATTGCATTAAATTTTGGCGCCAGGTTTACTAATATAACTTTTAGAAAATTACATAAATAACTTAGTTTTTAAAACTCTCGTCACTGTGGGGTTCTAGGGGGCGCACCACTACTTCATCCCCGTTTTATGTAATAACGCAAGTCGGCTAAAAAGTGCAAGGCCTAGACAAGATTCTACTGGTTATTTCTTCATAAGGGCGCTCCAAATCGCATGATATCCACATGAACGATAGAAATTAATGTCAACACTGCATAACAGGAGAAACAAAATCAGGTTCATCACAAACCCAAGATACGGCTGCGGATGTGCACGGGTGGTCATTCTAGATCGAGTGATGGGGGGTGGTAAATTC
>JAMKCH010039938.1:0-26865 GCA_023653785.1 Ophioderma brevispina
AATGGGATACCAGAATAATGATTAATTACTCTATCTGACAGAAAGAAATTGCCTTTCAATATACCCCCACCCCTTATTTTGGCATTACAGGTAAAGTTTGTGTTTAGTATACACATGCTGTAGCAAACAAAGTGCTACCACCATTTGACTCCACTAACTACCTGGTGTGTTGTAAGGGGTTCCATACTAACTACTATTTATCAAACCTTGGATGTATGCCACTTGAACGAACACATTTCCCCAGGTGTCCCTGCTCTTGGTCCTTACCTGAGAGGTCTTTTATATATAGATGTATAAATTCAGATTAGTAATTCTGCGATACAAAATTCAGGGGAAATCCTTCCATAATATAAGTGTAATAGTTCCACAACAGTGACGACAGCGCGCTGCAGCGGCAATACTAGCGCAATTCCTCAACATAGGAAAGTATCTGTAATATATATTTTGTTTATTTCAAGCCTTTTTTGCAAATCACTTGTCGATGATTTGTATTATAAGGACATTAGCAACCACTTGGGTGAGTAATTTTATCAGAGTTGTATTGTGAATTCCATAAATCTGCTGCTACACCGTTTAGTCACTCTTTCTACAAACCTAAAAGAGAGCGTCCATAACGCAAACGTCATTCCGATTAAAGAAATGCGTCTGATTTGCTCGGTATATTAGTGTTGCATTGGTAACTAGTTGGTACCGGCCGAGTTTGTCAATCCCCTCGAGTGACCGGATACCTTCTGGACACTCGCGATGACAGTGTTTCTTGTCCCTCACTTTTGCAACAACTAAAAAAACTCCCGCTAAGTATAGGTTATGTCTGCAGCTTTTAACAAAAAATTTCCAGCCCTGTTGTTAGTTTTTTGTGTTGTGATAAATGAATATTACTTGTAGAGAGTTTCTTTAATGAAATAATTACTTATCGTTTTTGTATCTTTTTTTTTACACACATCTCTGTAACAAGATTCAAGTATTTTTTTAACGCAAAAACGTCAAGTGCCCTCATAGCGTGCAGGCCAGATCATGGGTCATAATACCTTAGGTAAGCCTCGGCCGGTCAGTTCTTGGAAAGGAGACCAAAAGGGCACAGATAGGGACAAACTACTTTTTTAAGGTTTGCCACTAATGCCTAGTCTTTAGTGACATGTTTTTGTTTTTCTCTCTAAGATATTATTACTAAGCACACCCGCCTGTTAAGTTTTGAACTCAAAGTTTCATTTTTTCTTTTTTTCGATGGAACTGAAGAGTATAGTAAGGGAACTCACATGCACCAACTTCCTTTATAGAATTTCCTTTCATTTTGTTTTCCTTTTTTTCAAAATAGGAGCTAAACAATTACAATAAACTGAACGCTATTAATAAACAGACTGATATTTTTATTAGATTGTTAGGTGTTTTAATTTTTTTTTGGCACTTAATATTCATTGCGATTGAAAATGTAAACAAATCATTTTAATCTATGTCATGCTAGAAGCTAAACGATACAAATAGAAACTGAACTCTATTAATAAAAAAACTGATTTTTTTAATTATGTTTAGTGTTTTTATTCATATTTAACAAAAAATGGTATACACAATATTTAATGATCATGAGGGATCCTTGTGGAATCTATTGGCCACCTCGGTGAACTGGAGGGCAGGGGGTACTATTTTCCCGAGCCAAGAAGGTCGAGGGAAAAGACCCCACGCCCTCCAGTTCACCGAGGGGACCAATAGTTCCACAAAATCCCGATAATCATTAAATATTTGTATTTATATCCTTCATGATATATTTTTTTGTTTCATTTATTGGTTAAAAGTTGAAACGACTGAGCTATGCCTCTTAACAAAAAAATAGCTTGCCTGTACTGTACTCTGTAGTCTAGGCTGCCTAGGGCCTATGCTAGCTAGCAGAGCATGAGCCTTGACTGCTTTTAGGCATAGGAAAGTCCGGCCCACTTACGATATCAACACCTTTTTCGGTACATAAATGACGCTAAAGTCTGACCGATTTACTCCCTGAATGTACTTCATATTATCAAGCTCACCTAAACTGTTCTGTTGACCGGTGCTCAGTCATGCATGATTGCAGCGTTGAATCATATCAGCGTTTGCCCTTCCATGGCATTAAAATAAAAATCACGCGGGAATCACCGGTGTTATTTACACACCTTCTGAACACTGCGTGACTGACAACACATACGTAATTATTCTTTTTTTGTATTTTCACTATCCGGCAGAAGGTTTTCCCACCGGTGTTATTGCAACTGGGCCCAGCCATGTTGTGGTACTGGTTTGTCGAAAAATAGCCTCAAACTGCGTCAAGTTCCTTTTAGAGCAAATACTAATACTAACGTAACCATACGTTGAGAAATACAAGTAGAGTCTGTGCACTCTCATGCGTAACGTCAACAGTCGTCTCTATCGTATTGACCACGCGAAAGAACCGATAAGGATGATCACACAGTATCGCGGCTAGCGTTAAATAGGCTCCTATTTCCCTAGGGAAAATAGCGGATAAAAAAAAAAAACCCCCCCCAAGGGGAGGGGGGAGGACCCTCTCTTTCCCTGTGAGCTCTCTTTCGCTCTCTTTCTCGTAATAGTTAAACTATTTATGGTCATGTGAACGCACTTTTAACCAATCATGAAATGAATATATTCCTGATGGAATATCCTTAATATTTAATGTGCAATGTGAAAATAGCCTAATCATATTATGTATGTATGTATTTTATTTGTTGTCTGTAGTCTGGCCATATCTTCCTTGCATTTCCCAACGTGTCTGCTTTTTTTGTGAGGTGGGTGTTTTGTTATTAAGTTAGTTAGGGTGGTTGGGGTGTGTGGCATGTGTGGTAGGTTTTTGGTGGTTTGTGGTTAATGGGTTATTGGAGCATGTTTGGTTTTCTTGTTCAATGAAATATGGCTGTCTGATTTCGTTTTTAAATGAAAATTCAGTGCAATATTCATAATATTTTGTTTTACAATTGTGTTGTGCTTTGCCTCAGTGATTCGGAGGAATCACATCCTTTGGATGAACAGCATTTCTTTGCTCCTGATTTCCTCCTGGCTAGGTCACTGATGCAATTTTAATTTATATTTCTTTAAAACAGAAAAAAAGAATATATTTGTTTTCAATTTTGGATGTCTTAGCGAATAATGTAAATAAATAAATAAATAATAAATGTTAAAATTAACCTAATAATAAAACCACACGCACACAGAAAAGTGAAATATGAAGAAATAGGAAAGGAGAAAAAAAGTTTCTTTATTGGGGTTTGAAAAAATTGACTTGTACTCTTCCTGGGAGGTGGACGGTAAGTGACTCTAGCTTTTTTATGACACATTCATACTCTCTCTTTAGAAATAATGGTAGTCCGGAAACGATGCAGTCAAAATGTTGGCTAAAATTACTGTACGACAAACGCGTGCTGTAATTTAGATGTCGGACTGCTTCCTGAAACCAAGTCTCCACGTTTTTCCATTCCCCAAGTTTCGGTACCGTACAGCTCAACGCTGCATTTGGGTTTTTTGCAGTAGGACAGATGACCATTCATGCAAATTCTGAAACTGGCTTCTTCAAATATCGTCTTGATTGAGGCAGAAAATTTAGAATCATTATAAAACTCCTTTAAGGACTACAAATGTACAAAAGAATGTCTGTGTGTGCTTATTGGTTTTAAAAGAGTATAAGAATATAGATTTTGCGAAATTAGCAAAGGTAACCTTAGATATGATGATGCTGAGAATGGTATTGTTGGTTGGGTTCCCGTATCCATGATGTAGTCCCTTCGGGAGGTGTGACGGTAATAAAAAAAGTGCTTCTATTCTACAAGGGATACAGACTTATTGCTTGTGATGTTCTCTTCCTTGTGTACAATTTTGGTGTATTGTAGTATTTTACGAAAGGATTTTAATCATCTACCCTATTGAATCTTAGGGCTAAATGTGTTTGCTTTGGCTGTTATGAGCAAAATCTGCGAAAGTGTGCCCCCATTTTTTGTCGACCAATATTACTTTTGGACTCCACAACCTCACTCTAATTGTTTCATTTCGCACTCCGCGACATTCTCGGTCTTGTTGGTATATTTGATGATCCGCCTAATATACATGGTCAGCTGCTGTAACATATGCCCATCCAGAGCTACTGAACTGAGCCCTTGGTAGAGAACAGGCTTACCTCATATTAATGTTGGCAATTCCATTTTAGTGTTTATGCCCCCAGAAAACATCCATGCAAAATTAGGTCTTTCTCCTCAATAACCACAATCCATTCTATTCCGGTTCTATAATATAATACACATACCTGCCAAGCGGCAGTATGGTTCCGGGGAGGGGGAATAGGGTTCAATATGAAAATTCAATTACCCATTGAAGCCTGTATTATTAAAGTGAATTGATGGGACATTTATGTAAAGTGGTATTTGAAAATTACAAAGGTAAATAATGATCATTTCACTTTTATAATGCAGAATGTTACAAATTCATCCTTTCTCATGAAAACCTAAGAGGGGGGTTCTTTCCTTATCTGCGAGTCCTTATATAACTATATCCTTCATTTAGTATGTTAAGTGGCAAAGGTATCGAACAAGATTAGACATGGATTAAGAAGGCTGAAGGTATGTTGAGAGATTTCGCAATAAATATATCTCATACAAATTGCAAATAACTACAAACTCGCATGCAAATCAGATTAAGTAATCAATTAAGGTAGTATTAAGGCAATTCACTTGAGTGGTTGCATGACCCATAGGAAATATTTTAGCTCTCTGCTTTGCCAGGGGATGTTGTAATGTACAAAAGTCTTATCCCCTGGTTTAGTCAAGGGGGATATTGTAAAGGAGCAGTTGCTGTCATCCGTCATCCTCATCCGTCATAACCTACGTGTCTGTAATTTACCTTGTAATTTGATTGTTTTTACTGACTCAAGCCCTCGGATTACTAATGGCTAATTTGCGGCCACCCAGGCGAGTTGAATGTGATGCCTGCTATGTACGCAACCCTCCTGACAAGACGGCATGTTTGGCATGTAATACCCCAAACCATGACAAAACCTGCTGTGTCATCAGTTTCACCATCTGTGAGTGTAGGAGGATTCAAGTTGTTGGAATCCCTCAGGCATCATCAGCAGAAACAAAGTGTGTATTATTTATTGTATCAAGCCGCTGCTGGCTCAATAGCTTGAATTTGACTTGGAACTGGTTTCAGCTGTGATCTCTGTCCAGAGAATTGTATGCTGTTTTTCTGAGAATTTGTTTTAATTAGGTTCTTTTTAACCTTAGCCCTTGATCTCTAATGGCTAAGTTTGCTGCCAAACCAGTCAGTGAATTGTGATGCTGCTATTACTCAACCTCCTGACAAGACGGCATGTTTGGCATGTACCTCCCCACTAGGAGCAACACCTGGCTGCAACATCATCTGCCCCATCTGTGAGTGTAGCAGGATTCAAATTTGGAATCCCTCAGGCAACATCAGCGAAAAAAAGGTTTTTATGTAGTTCATTGTATAAGCAGCTGATGGCTCAATAGCTTGAATTTGATTGGAACTGTTCCGCTGTTATCTTCTGATTCCAGAGATTGTTTGCTGTTTTCTGATAATTTGTTTTAATTAGTGTTCGTTTTTTAATCCTTAGCCCTCTATGATCTAATGGCTAAGTTTGCTGCCAAACCAGGCGAGTGGAACTGTGAGCCTGCTATGTACGCAACCCTCTGACAGAGGCCTTTTTTGGCAGACCACCCCTAAACTAGAGCAAACCTGCTGCACCATCGCTTGACCATCTTTAGTGTAGGAGGATTCAAGTTTGGAATCTCTCCGGCAACATCAGACATCAAGGTGTTATTATTTCATTTTACAAGGCAGTCGATGGCTCAATAGCCCTTAAATTTCCATTGAAACTGTTCAGCTGTGATCCTCGATTCCAGAGAATTGTTCTGCTGTTTTCTGAGATTTGTTTTAATTAGGTTTTCTTTTTTATCCTTAGCCTCGGATGATCTAATGCTAAGTTTGCTTCCAAACCAGCGGTGGAACTGTGATGCCCTGCTATGTCCGCACCCTCCTGACAGACCATGTTTGGCATGTAACACCCCTAAACAGGGAGCAACACCTGCGGCCACCATCATCCCGCTTCACCATTGTGAGTGAGGAGAGGGGGATTCAGTTTGAGAATTAACTTTGGAGGAAATGCTCAGGCAGCATCGGTAGAAAACAAGGTGTGCCCTGGTTTTTTTACACTTTCTTTTAGATTGTCAATTCCACAATCCAGTATATACATGATGAATTTATAAATTTAAGCTACTATTTACAGAGTGTTGTTTGAATCTTCACAAGACCCATAATTAGTATTTTGTTTTATTTTTTAGGTTGGATACCTCTAGATTGCCGCATACCTTCTCATTTGTGCGCAAGCAGTACAAAAGCTCTTCACCCAGGGCTGAGTTGTTTCAAGTTAAGATCAAAATCTCCAACTACTTGGTTTAACATTTGGAGGCAGGCCAGAAAACCACCCACTGAAACAGCAACCATCACCACCAGAAGTAGTCAAGGTCGTACAAACAAAGTGGTACTTGTGCTCGGCCAATCATCTCAAGTTGGAACCCTTAACTAAACATGTTAGGTCCTTAAGTTTTGGAGTCCCCCACCTATTTTTAAAAACAATCTTGTTTCTACATGTGGCAATCATTCACGCAGTAAGAGAGATCACACGGGAAGCCCATATCAATTCTGTCTTCGTCTGTTTCTTTTTTATTACCATTCACATAGCTAGTGTTATGGCTATGTATGCACAGAAGAGTTATCCCAGTCTAAATTAGACCTGGTGTAAGTGAATAGGCTACCGGTACACAGAGGAAAACCTTTAGAATTGCATGAAGTGCGCACCCCTCACAAGTAGAAAAATCTAGTAGTAATCAATGTAGTAATGTTTTCTGAGAAAAAAAAAAAAAAAAAAAAAAAAAAAAAAAAATAAAAAGAATTCCAACTTGTTTCACTTTTATCAAGTGTTCCGTTTTTCCAGAATGCCTGTCTAACTAACCCACGCGTCAACGTCTGCTGACATAAATCATCCAAATTCAGCCAGCCTTGTAACACATAACCCGGGTTCCCCTGTGACTTTGGTCCTCTCAACCACTTTCACAAATGATCATAAAGCGAACCCGAGGGGCAAGAGCACCAGCGTAGTATAGCAGGGGAGGGCGCCGAGGAAATCCCAATTTAAGACGACCCATTGGTTTAACACGAAAAGCGAAATCTTGATGAAAAATTTCTGATTTAATATCTCAACACCCTAGAGGGGAAAATTTTAATTCTGATGGGGATTTTAAAATCAATATTTTCTGCAGAGTATGGTATATTTATAAAGAAAGAGCATATTTTAGTTTTGTGTGTATTTTTGAAGTAGGGATCTGGGTGGCAATATGTTGAAGGGGGTGTGCTTGTACGCTTTACTGCAGAGTGCTCAGATTTCAAAATAGCACATGCAAGCTATTGTAAATGTTTAAAAAAGAAACTAAAACTAGTAGGGAATTGTGATTCTGGGAGGGACCAGGTGGCATTTTTAAACAAACCCCATAGTGCATTACAATGTACCTATGGTCATGTGTGTTGGAATGTAGTGTAACTTCGGGATAAAAGTACTCTTGCAGGGCTAAATGAGTACAAGGGTTTTATGACTTTGACATTTATGAAATATGACTTTGGTGGGATCACTGACCTTAGTTAGTAAATGTCCACAAACTGGTTGCATTGTGGGATGGACTCAGTGGGAGGGAGCTATAATATTTAGTTCAGGACCCCCCATTTTCTCTTAATTAAGAAATACTGCAGCTTATCCGTGACGTAAGAGGGGATAATTCAGGAGGGGTGATTTCTGATCCTTTGGGTTGGGTTGGGGTGGGGTCAGAGTGGGGTGGGTAATGATGGGGTGGGTGGGATGTAATTTAAGAAGAACCACACTTTGGTCCTTCCTCTATAGGCTTTCCAAATGGTCAGTTCATTTGGGGCTGGCAGGGAGAAAGGACAATGATCGCAGATGGGGCAGGGGACACCCCCTATTTTTTATCTCATTATTTTGGGATCAGTTCAAAGTTTCATATGTTTTGAATTACTGAAGTAATTTAAGTCCAAGAATATATTCCATGTAGTTATGAAAAAGTCTCCAAATGTGGTCGACCACATTAATTAACTGGCAGTCTAATGGGACAATTTTAATTTAGTCACATTGTTGCTTACCCACACAATTTTTTTTTTAAATAACTCAAATTTGTAAAAATGTTTTGGGATACTTTCTCATGTGAGGGTAGATATTAAATATGAAATTAGGAAAAATCGGACCATGATATGGTCGACCATTAATATGGAGACGTTTTGTATGGAAATATTTCCACTTAAGCCCCTATTAAATTTTAACTGGGGTAATGACTGAGAAAATATGTTGTTGTGACTTTTCTTTTGATACTTCTGATACACACAAATCTCAATTTTGAATGTAAAATGATGGAAAAGTTGGTACCAAATCAATACGCAACCGGCGGGCATTTTTCCGGTTCGCTGCCGGTTCAGGCGGTTCATTTAATCCGCCAATCTTCTAATCCTTTAATCCGGGTTAAGTAATTCAAACTCAATGAATTAAATTGAACCGCGCGGAACCGGGCTGAACCGGAAACCCCGGCCAGTATATTTTTTGAATTCGTCCCTTGTCGATTGGGTCCACCCACATTTAATAAGAAAAAAAGCTCAGTAATTAATTGGGCAAAATAGTAACAATCCGATGTGACCCCCTATATAACCTTGTCCCTCCATCATCAATATTCACAAAGTCAAGGTGTCGCCCATGTGATAATGCGAGCTGCAGGGCTAAGTAAAATCAAATGGTCATTACATAGTGAAAATTCAGAGCACAATCCTGAATCTCTCCTGAAAATACGGAAGTACTTCATGACCACGCCACGGACCAAGCCATGCCTGCGTTAACATTGCTACCCGTTGACTACAGTACACTGACAGTGGATTTGACGAATCTACTTGCGGGAGAACTGACATAATGCCAAACCCAATGCCATGGCCGTTACAATATAATAATGATATAGGCCCTACACAAGCATTAGGCAATTGCATTTCACAAACACATAGCGAATCGTGAATTCGATGACCAGGTGCAGGCTAAGCACAATATCGGTACAATCAACGATTAGATGGGCGATGCATTCCATGCAATCAGTGCCTTCCCCGGCCAATGAATTCCCGCCACCTTCACAAAATCCAGCGTTTTTTTCGTGTCGTTTGTTTTTTTTTTTTTTCCACCAGTTTTCCACCTATCTGTAAATGGCTTTATTTTACCCTCCACATCAGGAATTAAATACATAATGCACTTTCCACGACCTTTTCGGGGTCCAGAAGACGCCATGATTTATGTTAACCCCTATCACCACAGCTGATCAGGCCTCGAACTCACTGAGTGTGTGCACCTTTAGCCGCGTTTTAGCGTTTCAACGTTCGTACACACGTTACAATTAAATTGTAATCGCGGGAGTAAGCAATCTTTGCATACCGATTATTTCACCAGGTTAAGTAGTTTTCTCTTTCTCGATTTACAAAAATTGTGGCATTATAATTTCATTTTTGAGAAAACTTGCACATACAAGATGTGAGAACAACTGTAGAACGATTTTTTAATAATTTTAAGAATTTATATCGCAAAAATTATGTACTTCCCATGGTTCGTCACTTTTCAACGAACGGATCTGCCCGTGGCCTAAAACTTTTAAAGCGTATGCCAGAAAGACCCCTGGCAGACCTCTACTCATAGTTCCTTTCTAAAGTAACTAGCTGGTTCTGAAGAAATTCAAATGCAGAATTAAAATATACAGAATAAGTGAATGCAACTGCATAAGGGAATGCCTTTTCTGGGAGGACTAAATTTCACCTAAACAAGGTCTAATTTAAATATGGTCTCTTTTTTGAATATGGAAGTTTACATGAGGATTGAACCCGGAGGATCTCACACGATTTTCACAGAACACATGGTCAGAAATGCATGATTTTGGTGTCGCCTGAACGACGGTTCATGGAGGAACATACTGTCCAAATTTTGTGTGTCCGTTGTCCGTCCGTATGACCCGGTTAACCTTTTTAAAATTGTGTTATTTTATTCTTTTTTAAAATGATCTGTTACTTCAAACTTGATAGGATGATAGAGTGAGGTGCCGCGATTATGTTGTAGCTTTTGGCTGCATTATTGATAGTCATGATTTAATTAGTTATTTGCATATTTTCCGACATTTCGGTTATTTTTGAAATGCTCTGCTGGCTAACGCTAAGCCCAAATTACTTCATTCTTGGCAGGAGGTGATTAGCATGAGGTGCCACAATATGTGTAGCTTGTGGCTGCATTATTTGCAATCTTCTTGAAATTTTAAGTAGCTTATTTGCCTATTTTTCAGACATTTTGGTTATTTTTTGACATGCTCTGGCTGGCTAAACGCAAGCCCAATTTTACTTATTCTTGGCAGGGTGATAGCATGAGGTGCCACAATATTATGTGTAGCTTTTGGCTTGAGTATTTGACATATTCATGAATTTTAAGTAGCTTATTGAGATTTTCAAAATTTTGGTTAACCTTTTTAGAAATTGCTCTATGGGCTAGATGCTATTGCCCATTTATTCATTATAATGCTTTGAGGGGTCACAATAGCAATTAATATCAGATCCACACGAGGATAATGAATTAACATTGGATGATTCTGCCACCCAATAGTATTGATCTCGCGTATGAGTTTGAAATATTGGCTCGACCAATAAATTTGGGCTGATCTGAATCAATCCAATTTTATTACAAAAATGGTAGGCTGCTAGAGGTGTGTGTAGCATTTGGCTGCTTTAAGTGCATATTCAGAATTTAATTGGCTTATTGAATATATATTGCTAAAAAAACAACTGTGGGTTTGTTTGTTGGGGGTTTGTTTTCCGGCTATGCGTTTCGCCGTCCTTAACATCGGATATGAATTTTGGCTGGGGTAGCAAGCTCTGACGTACAAGGTTTGTGGCACTTTTTTGAGGGGTCATTTGGGGGTCAAGGTCATCCATGGGTCATTATTGGTTACTTGCCATGCTTTGACGATGATATGGTTTTGGTTGGGTGGTAGAAGTTTCACCGACCAAGTTTTTTGGTGTCACTTTTCAAGGGTCATTTTTGGGTCAAGGTCATCCAGGGTTCGTTATCGTAACGTTGGCCGTGTTTTGACGTATGAATATGAGTTTTGGTATGGTGTAGAGTTTTTCCGTACAAGTTTTGTGGTCACGTCTTCGAGGGTCTTTTGGGTCAAAGGTCATCCAGGGGATGTTATCGGGTAACTTTGGCATGCTCTTGACTTATGGAATATGAATTTTGGTATGGGGTAAGCTTTGCCGGTACAAGTTTTGGGTCACGTTTTCCCTAACTAACTAAAACTAAAAACCATTTTAATCCGTTTTATCCCCGTCAACGGGGGTGGCCGGATTCACCTCACATTCAACAGCAACCTCCCTACGTCCTTCCTTCCATTTCACCCGATTCGCTCATCCTCCATCTCAACCCAACGCTCCTCTCTCCTCCTCCACTGCTTCTTCCGTCTTCTTTGACGTGGCCCATCCTCCTCAAACCTCCCACTCAAACTCAAAAGCCCTCTTAAAACATCTTGTAGCCTTCCTCACACCTTCCCATACCACCCTACACTATTCGCCTTCGCCAACCAGTCCATCGCCTCTTTCCAACCCAACATCTGCATCAAATCCTCAGTCTTCATCCTGTCCATCAACGTCACACCACACATCGCTCTCCTCATTGCTCTCTCTTTTCTCTCCCTCAGAATCCCCATCTCATTTTAACTCAGACACCACATCTCAATCCCATACAACATCACTGATCTTACACAACTCTTATACACCATTCCGTTCATCTTCAAAGGATACTTTTCCCTGCAACAACTCCCCACATTCCTAACTTCACCCATCCATACCTCACTGTACTGTCACAGCCCCCTCCGCACCACCCACCCCCACTACCTTATCCCCTAGGTATTCACTGACTCCACCTCATCACACAACTTTTCCTCCTGTTCCACCATACCTCCAGCTCCCTTCTCACATCTTCTACACACAAATTCTCTTGCCAAACTAGGGGTCACTCTCTCCATCTTTGTGCTCTCCCATGGGGTCCATTTCCTCACACTTCTCAAACCACGACTGAATTTGCTTTACTCTCTTCCCACACCCACCACATGGGTCTACCCTTACCGCTACCACCTCCCTCTCCACCCCACTCACCAGCACTTTTTGTCTTCCCAGGTTTACCTTCAGACCCTTACTCGCAAAAGCCTTCTGTCCCGTTCCAAGACTTCTCCCTCATCCCTCCAATGTCCCTCGCTCCATTAAAACCAATTCCCTCAGCGTACAACTCTCCTCACCAGACCTCTTTGCACTCTCTGTGACACATCAATCACAATGTGCAAATTCAATGGTGAAAGTACAGAACCTTGATTCACACCCACCTCACCTCAAACTCATCGGACAAATCAGATCCCACTCAAACTCTTGTCTTTGCTCCTTAAAACAAACTCAATCAACTGCTCTACACGCTTCTGGTATCTCTCTTCTTCCCATCGCCACCCATCCTTTCCGCGGTACCATCATATTCCTTCTCCAAGTCCTACAAACACATATACAACTGCTTCCCTTTAGGCGACGAAAAAGAAAACCCTGTTTTACGGGCGAGCGGACCCTTCAAGTAAGGTCGGTCGGGCGAATTTTTTCTTTTTTTAATTTTTTTTTCTTTCTGTAGATAAAAATTGGCCTAAAATAGCCCCAAAATCTGAAAATCAGAGAAAAAATGAAAATTTTTTACACAATTTTCTAAAAAAATTTGCCAAAATTGATAAAATTGGGGTAAAAAACAGGCTGATTGTTAATAATTTTGGAAAAACTAAAAAAAACAAAAAAATCTCAAAACTGAAAAATCAGGGTCGGTCGGGCCCCGTAAACCAGGGTTTTTTATTTTCGTCGCCTTACTCGATATTCCTCTTGCAACCTCAATACACACTGCATCTATCGTTCTTCCCTGGGCATAAAACCCAAATTTGTTTTAGTCTCAAATTGTTTCTATGGTTTCTAAAGAGGATAAACACTTCAGAAACGTTTGATGTTGGTGTCTTTGGACTTTGAGGAAGAAGATTAGGCCTAGATTTTTCTGAGAGACCTAAGAATCCTGTTTGGCCGATTTTGGGCCAAACAAAGATGCATCACTTACATGATTACATGGTCTTCAGCCGTGATTTGAGTACAAACATTTCACAAATTATTGTTAAACAATAAAGGATGTGAGAGTAATTGAAGGATTATAAAATATAAAAAGAAATATTTTTACAGCTCAATTGGAAAAAGCATAAACAAACATTAAAAACCCTGGAAATACTAAATAACATAATTAATCAAAACCAAACTAGAACATGTAATAAATAAGATTTAATTTAGTGGACAACTTATAAACAATCCTGAAAAATCCGAACATTTTATACTTCTTTATAAACATAGGCCCTAATCAATTTCACAAATACAGATACTATACTAACTTCTCCACTTATCTCTCTAACCCAGTAAAGAGTTCCATGTTCTTGCTCCAATTACAGAGGATGAAGTTATTGAAGTTATTAATAATTTAAGTCTAAAAAAAGCCCAGGTCATGATGGCATCACAGGTTTCATCATTAAAAAACTTGCTTGTGAATTAAGTGTTCCCCTTACCACCATTTTCAACATGTGCACTAACAACTGGCATTGTTCCAGAAGAGGAGGAGGAAGAAAAGCGACGAAAGGGAAGGAACGAGAAAGGGAAGCCCCCCAGAAGGAGGAACCAACTTAAAATTGCCAGAGTTGTTCCCATTCATAAGAAAGATAGTACTCATATATTCACTACACAGGCCCGTCAGTACTTCCAGGTTTTTCAAAAATATTAGAGCGTCTTGTTTTAACAGATTGAATGTCATTTATGGACGCAACAAATTCTTTGTGAAAACCAATTTGGTACCGTTAACCATTCTCGAGTATGGCACTAGCCAAAGCTTGTAGATAAAAATTGTGCAAGCTTCTAATAGTAATCAAACAAATGCTGTGTATTTTGGCTTTCCAAGGATTTGATACCATCAACATGAAATCCTTTTAGCTAAATGCCATCACTATGGCCTCAGAGGTATTGTCTTTGATGTTCTTCAAAAATTACCGACAAACAGAACAAATATGTTGTCATAAAGTTCATATAAATCTTCAACAAAACATATTGACACTTTTAAAGGGCCATTTTTATGTTTAATGATATACAATTGCTGCTCATGATTGTCTTTTATATTATAAGCAGAGGACACTAGTGCATTTACATCACACCACGAAATAAAAACACTAAATAAATTATGACTAATGGAATGTAAACTTAAAACACCTGGTTCAAGTCAATAAAACTTTTCATCAACCTTAAAAAAAACTAATTACAATGCTTTTTGGACTCATATCAAACAAAAGAAAACTAAGCCAACCATTTGAAATTTCCATTGATGATTACTCGAAATAATCAAATCAATGCTTTTAGATTTCTGGGATCATATTGACCAAAATTTGACTGGAAAAGTCATAGTGAGGAGTTAGGAAAAAAATGCTCTAGTGCTTATTGGAGATTGTTATACAAAGGTTAAAACATTTCCTTCCTGACAGCAGCACTTCTAAATCTCTTATCAACATCTCTTCCTCTACAACATTAACTAGGTATCATGCATGGGGAAGTGCTGCAATGTGAAAAGGAGACGAAACTGCCCCCAGTTTTACAAAACCGTGCATTAAGAGCAGTTTGTAATAGTGAATATAGAAGTGCTTCCAATCCTCTCTTTATCAAAATATAATCAACTAAACTTGTAGATTTGGTGATCTTAATGTTGGCACATTTAGTACAGATACTGTTGCCAAACACATTTAAACAAATGTTTACAATGAATGCTAAAACTCTACTATGCAACAATGACATGCAGCAGAACGTTGAATACCCAAATCTAAAATAATATGTGCAGTGAAATTTATTTGTTAAACCTTTGGGTTAACAGTGGAAACCAACATACACCTCATATTAATTTCTTATAAAAAGGTTATTCATAACAATTATGAAACAAAAGGAAACATTGAAACAAAGCTTCTGGGACTTGACAGGCCTCCTCTGCTTATTTCCCATTACTCTTCCACCATCATCATAGTTATGCATTCATACCTATTGCTCTTTTATGTGTGTATAAGTATGTATGTACATATATGTGTGGAAATAACTAAATTATGGTATTAACCCAGAGATTACAAAAGAAAATGCTAGTAAAAATGTCTAATTCCCCAAATTAAGAAGAAATTCAAGATAGCTGGTGTGTAAGACCTCAGTTTACTTTGGTTATGGTTTTAATATACAACGAAACATGGGAGCAAAAGTGAAACCAGAGAAAGTTTTGATATTCCGCTTGAAAAAACAGGAGTGCGATTTGAATTTAAGTTCCGTTTATTTACAGAAAACTTCAGCTTTAGTTTCTTCTGCAATTTATGGGACGCTGAGTATACTGTATTTGTGCAAAATAATTACCTTAGAGATGTAAAACAAAATCTCTGAGCAGTGTCTTATGTTCAGGCACAGGAGCCATTGTAGGGGTGCATTTTTCATACACTGAACACTTTATGTTCTCTGCTGAACATGAGAATTAATTTTTTGAAGATATTTTATTATATTGAGTTACACAATGACCATTTTATTTCAAACTGAAAATTTTTTAGTTTTTGCGAGAAGAATAATCGATACATTGAAATTGCAGTGTGAATTGTCTTTGCATGTATGGTTATGGTAGACGTCGGGTCAGGTTTCTGCATTGTATGGCTAACATCGGCCAAACTGAATTTTTAGGTATCTCCGCAAACTGGAAATAGTTTCTGAACACCAACAATTCCGAAAGACACCAAATAAAAATCTTCTGATAGCCTGTTACTCTGTAAACAACAAAGCAAAATTGAAGCAAAAAATAACGTTTAACCTTTGAAGAAAAAATCTCTTCTGAATGTAGGGATTTTATTGACTCACACTTGTATAATTAGATCAAATGTCATCATAACTTGGTGGAGTAATGTACTTTCGCTTCTAGGTACCCACCACTAGTGTGGGAAGATGTATTTCACAGTGCCTAATTCTTGTTTGGGGCATTTGACATGTCACACGTGGGTGGTGTTTCTTAGAATATTGTTCACCTGTTCAATACACTAAGGACTAGTATTTTGCATTTAAGGGATGACCCGATTTAGTCGATAAAGTTGTTCAGCTTGATGAATGGCCTTCATCCCAAAACCCATCTGTAAAGTTTTGCGGCAGATATTTCCAACCCGTTAAAGTGAGAGCTAAAAACCGTATTTGTAATCCCATAGATATGTGTTGTTAAATTGATATTGGTCGACCGAAAATGTGGGCATATTTTGCTCATAACATCCAAACCAAACATCCTTAGCCTTAAGATTTACAGGGGAATGAGAAAAAATAGTTACGATTGATTCTGATACCAAAATTTTGACACTTCCGGTAAAATCTGGGGTCCCTGGGGATGAGGCGCATTACCAATCTTTTAACATCCATAATCCATGTTTTGTTTCCCTTCAGTGAAAGAGTTTTTCCTTCAAGAAAGACATCAGAAAAGGAAGGGTATACTCAAGTGGAAAGGACGAACGATCTCTAGAATGCGCATCTGTCTAGGACGGTTTCAAAACCCTAATACACTACCATTGTCTCCATAGCTACTGTGAAGACTGTGGTCACCTATCACCAAAAGGAACCAAGATTTGAAGTGGCCTCAATGTAAGGAGGGGAGACTGAAGTCCCTGATGGGGATGCAACAAATTTCAAGTCCATTTCCATCTGAAAGAGTTGGTGGATGGAAGATGCAGCCAGAGAAGAGCTTGGTCGTAGCATCAAAAAGTGATGTTGCCTGAAACTGTTGTGATGGAGACGATTTTAGAAGCAGTTTCAAGATGTCTTGATTGCAATCAGTATCTGTGCTCTTCAGGGAAGGGCTGCACATCAGAAGTTTGGCTGTGCTACGTGGACCATGTGGAGCCTCATTAGATGATTGCGGTCAGGAAAGGTAAAGAATGTTTAAAATATGAATGATGAAGACATATATTATACTGTAAGATGTAATCCCCAAACCTACTATTGTTATGACTGATAAAGCAACCTACTATTGTTTTATGACTGATAAAGCAAACCTATAGGTTATGACTGGTAAAGCAACTTACTATTGTGATGACTGGTTTTAAAGCAACCTACTATGTATGGACTGATGAAAGCAACCTACTTTGTTATGACTGATAGCAACCACCTACTATTGTTATGCTGGTAAAGCACCTACTATTGTTATGACTGGTAAAGCAACCTTCTATTGTTAGACTGATTAAAGCAACCGACTATGTTGACTGATAAAGAAAACCTAATACTTGTTTTGACTAATAAAGCAACCTACTATTATTATGACTGATAATGGAGGTAGAGAAAAGATCGTCCCAAATCCCTCTTTGGACGAGATCATGCAGGCCCCCTCGTAAACACAGTAGTAAACTTGTATTGGAAACAATACACACGAGTCGATATTGATGCTGAGAGATATGATCACACATTGCTCGATGTACATAGTTAAGAAGATAGCGACATATATTGTAAGAATGTGCATTTCTTTATAAACGCATGTGGAAATTGGCGCATTAAATGTTTACAATTAAATCCTGAGTATTGATTATTTTTAGACATGGAACCCGTTCACCGTCAATTTATTAAAGGTTTAAAAACAAGATTCATTTCGGATCATGTTTGGTCATTTATTAGAAAGAGATATAGCAGTTCTAGCTGAGTACATTGATTCTAGTTTTAACTCGTACTTTTCGGCTCTTTAAAAAACTGAATGTTTTTTAGCGCAGTATTGTCTTAAAGTATAGTGGAGGAGACAAATCTATGTTGGAATTGGGAAGGAAAAATGCCGGTATCTAAACAATGCTACAAAAATTCACAGTGTCCGAAGTTGGCCCGTTTTTCAATTTTGGCCCCGAAGTTGGGCACATTTTGGTGAAATAAATGAGACCCTGGGCGTATCCGATTTCACTTCAGAGAAAAAATGCATGTGTTAAAGCAACATGATCCGGGTAACAAAGTATTGTTAAATGGACGTCCCATTGCCATATTACCACAGCATTGTAATTTACATCGATGCAATGTGATGCACATGCATTCCGCATTAACATGATCTCGTAGTTCGTTGTTATTTGCAATGTTTAGGCCGAATCAAAATCTATTTCATGTATTCTGTTTTTAGAAAATCTTACAGATGAATAAATTCCGTTATCAATGGAAGCATATTCAACAAGTAGGATAGGGTAGCGCTGGGCCTATATCACTTTAATTTTTGCCATTTTGGTTTTCAACCAAAACACGTGAGAAGAGGGGGTTCGCATATTACTTACTTGAGCAATATTTTTTGGAAAGCAAAGCACCCAATAAAAGTTCAAACCTCAATCATTTAAGATGGACAATCACAGCACCAGAAATGTTTTTTTTTTTTGGGTGGGGGTCGAGGGGCAAAGTTAACTTAGGGGGCAGTGACTTTCCATAAAGTTCATGCATAAAATAGAACATCACGGTCGTAGATTGAGAATCAATTAAGGATTTCACACTTTTTTGGAGGGGGGGGGGCCCCACCACATGCCCTTTCTGCCTCTATGGCCCATTGTATTCAATTTGAGGCTTCTGCTTATAAAATACAAGATTCCTTAAAATGCATACCGCTTTGTTGTGTTATACTGGCTTATTTGGACCTGCTACCCCCTTCACGACCCAATCTTTTATTCATGCCCCATCGACTAATGGAAAAATCACTATGATTTTCCCTTTAAATGTGACAGTGTCAAAGGATTTCCAATATATAAATCCGATTGTTCCATTGTGTGGCTTTTGGTGATTTTAAATGTGATATGACTTGTAGCATTTTCAAACAAAAAAATTCAACCGAAATGTCATCTCTGTGAGCTCATGTCCTGTATCTCTCCAAGGAAATGTTCATGGTTATGTAAATGTATTAAGCTTAAAAGAGATAGAGGACATTCCAGCAAAATATGCCCCTCCATGTTTAAAACAATTTTACCACAATATATGAAATCAAACTGGAGTGCAGAAGCCGTATAAAAGCCATCTCATGCAATAATATGCTTTTGTATTTCGGTCGTGAAATGACAGAAATCCGAGTATGCTTGTTTATGGGGCCAATCATGACAGCAGGCAAATTCAAAACAACAAAACACAAATATTTAATTTTTCTTTTTTTGTTCATAATCCTACAAAAATGTTCCCGGTGATATCTACAACAAAGCGCCGGATAAACTTTTCTACAATTTGTACCTCATAAATAAAATCTCATGTACCTTTAAATGAAGAAGACCGTTTTGATTAAGACGAAATGTATGTCACAAATACAATCCACATGAGAATGTTTATGATGTGTTAGCGTACGCAACCTTATCTGCATGTTTAAGTATTTGACCCCCAATTGACCTTGTGTAACTTCTAGGTGACATTGAACTTGACGTGTGCAGGTGGTTCCATATGCGTCCAAATTTAATTCTCTACCTCCCTGCCAAATTTGATGCTTTTATAACAAAAAGCACACTTTTTACCATTATCGGTTAAACTAACATTAAAATTCTGATGGTAAATATGACCAACTTCGGAACCAAATTGAGAAAACGGTCAAACGCGTGGCACTGTTCAAGGTTGGGGTCATTGTTTAGAGAAGGCATTTTTCTTCCCAATTCAAGTAGATTTCGTCTCCCAAATAGCATACTTTAAGAAATACGCGTTTTCAAAACATCCAAGTTTTAAAAACTAATCAATGTATCATCTAGGGAAAATGCTAATCTCCGATTTTTTGAGACTAGAAATTAAGCAGAATGTCAGGCTTGCAATAATCAACTAATCTTTGTTTTCGTCTCCACATGTAAAAAAACTCAACTGCGCATCGGGGATAACCTTTCTCTGCGCACTGGTAATATCTTGTTCAACCTGAGCGTGCAAGTTCTGTGGGCGTGATCAGGAACATGAAAGAGTACTCCTGCCGGAGAAGCGCCCTTGTTGGTCTATGCTTTTACAATGAGTTGACAAGTGATATAATTGGGATAAGCGGCGTTGGTAATGCAATTAGGGAAGAGCTTTCTTCCGTATCTCCTACCTCATGGAATGATAAAGAAACCCCTACTATTGTTAGGACGGTTAAAGCAAACCCCTGTTACTATTGTTATGAATGTTAAAGCAACCTACTAATTGTTATGACTGGCGTTAAGCAACCTACTATGTTATGATGGTAAATGTTTACCTATGTATGACTGATCAAGCAACCTACTATTGTATGACTGATGATAAGGCAAACTACTATGTTAAAGACTGATAAGCAACCTCTACTATTGTTATGACTGGGAAAGCAAACCTACATTGTGTATAACTGGTAAAAGCAAAGCTATATTGTTATGACTGATAAAGCAACCTACTATTGTATGACTGATAAAGCAACCTACTATGGTTTGACTGGTTTAAAGCAACCCTACATTGTATACTGATTAATGGGGCCCCAAACAAAAACTACTATGTTATGACTGGTAAGCAACTCTATGTTATGACTGAAAAGCAACCTACATTGTTATGAGCTGGGTAAGTAACCTATTGTTATGACTGATAAGAACCTACTATTGTATGACTGGTAAGCAACCTACTATGTTATGAATGGTGAAGCAACTACTATTGTTATGACTGTCAAGCCACCTTATATTGTGATGATGTAAAGCAACCTACTATTGTTAGGACTGGATACGCAACCGACTAGTTATGAGATGATAAAGAACCTACTATTGCTTATGACTGGTAAAAGAAATCCTACTATGTGATGAATGGGTAAAGCAACTTACTATTGTATGGACTGGTAAAGCAACCTACTTTGTTATGACTGGTAAAGCAAGCCTACTCTTGTTATGACTGGTTAAAGCACCTACTAGGTTATGACTGGTAAGCAACCACTATTGTTATGACTGGTTAAGCAACCTACTATTGTTATGATGATTAAGTAACATATGTTATGACTGATAAAACAACCTACTATGTTATGATGAAAAAGCAACTACTATTGTTATGACTGGTTAAAGCAACCTATATTGTTATGCTGGTTAAAGCAACCTACTATTGTTCTGAACTGAAAAGGCAACCTACTATTGTTAGACTGATACAAGAAACCTACTATTGTAGACTGATTAAGCAACCTAATATTGTTACAATCCAAGGGTCCCTTGTCTGAGTCTAAACTTGCCATCCCGACATAAAAAACCTCATCCTCACTGTCATATCTTTCAAAACAAACATGAAAAAATATCTTCTCAGTTCATATTAGTGCTGTGGCAATTCTAATTTCTTTGTCTTTCCTTCCTTTTCTTTCTAAGTGTTAAACATCTTCATTTATCTAATAGTCGGTCCTGTTCGTTAATGTGTTTCGTGTATGTGCTTGTGTTCTGCCTTCGTGTTTTTGTGATTAGTCCACTGTGTAATATTAACGATGTCATGCATCCGCCCTCGCGTTTAGCAGTGACGCGTCAAAACCTGGTAAAGCAGTGATGACATTATATGACATTATATATAGTAAGACATTACTATCTTGCTATACAATTCACTGTCTTAGGTTAGTCCGAATTCACAGTCACTATTGAATTATAATCATGTTATCACATATCTTCATATGTAATACATCCTTTACTAATTATTTAAAACTGTATTTTGCTGTATTTGTGATGAAACAAAATAAATATTGATTGAGTGATGATTGTTATGACGTTTAAAGCACCCTAACTCTTGTATGGACTGGTTAAAGTAAACCTATTGTTTGTTTATGACTGATTAACGCAACCTATATTGTTGACTGATAAGCAACCTTACTATTTATGACTGATAAAGCACTACTATTGTTCTGACTGAATATAATAGCAACCTACTATTGTTAGGACTGATAAAGCAACTGTGATGTTATGAATGTAAAAGCAACCCCTACTATGTTATGACTGGTAAAGCAACCTACTATTGTTTAAAATCCAAGGTCACTTGTCTGGTCTAACTGCCATACCACCGAAAAAAAACCTCCTCCGCACTCAATCCTTCAAAACAAACAATGAAAACATATTCTTATCAGTTTATATAGTGCTGTCGTCAATCTGAATTCTTTTGTTTTCCTTTCTTTTCTTTTATAATGTTCAACCTCTTCCATTTATCTAATAGTCGGTCTTTCGTTCACTGTTGTTCGTTGTTGTGCGTGGTGTTCTTGCTTGTTTGTGCTTAGTTCACATGGAATCTTAAAGAGGTCATTGCATCCCACGCCCTGCGTAGCACAGTGACCTCGTTCCCACGGGTACAGCAGTGATGGGAATTATTATATGAATCATTATATATAGTAAGACATTATAAATTTGCTCTACAATATCACTTCTTAGTTATCTGAATTCCATTCAGATTGAAATTATCATATGTATCACATTATTCTTTCAATGTAATACCATTCTTTATAATTATTTAAAAATGTATTTTGCTGTATTTGTGAGAACAAAAATAAAGATTGATTTGATGATTGATTGTTATGAATTGTGCGAAAGCAACCTACTATGTTATGACTGGTAAGTAACCTATTGTTATGACTGAATAAAGCAACCTACTATTGTTATGACTGATAAAGCAAAACCTATATATTGTTATGACTGATAAAGCAACCTATAGTGTTATGAATGATAAAAGCAACCTAATATGGTTTATGACGTGAATAAAAGCAACCTGCTATTGTATGACTGGTGTGTTAAAAGCAACCTACTATTGTTATGACTGGTAAAGTAACCTATTGTTATGACTGATAAAGCAACCTAATGTATGACTGATAAAGCAACCTACTATTGTTATGGATCTGATTAAAGCAACCTACTATGGTATGGACTGATAAAGCACCTACTATTGTATGAATGGTAAAGTAAAATATTTTATGATGATAAAGCAACTACTATGGTTATGGACTGATAAAGCAACTCCCTACTATTGTTATGGACTGATAAAAGCAATCACACTACCTACTTATGTTTATGAATGGTAAGAGCAACCTACTATTGTTATGACTGATTAAAGCAACCTAATATTGTTATGACTGGTTTAAGCAAGCCCTTACACCTGGGGGATTGGACTGAATAAAGCAACCTACTATTGAGGCTGGGATAAGCAAACCTGCATTGTTTGACTGATAAAGCCAACCTATATTGTTAGGGACTGATTTAAACGAGCAACCTACTATTGTTATGACTGATAAGCAACCTACTATTGTTATGACTGATAAAGCAACCTACTATTGTTTATGACTGGTAAAGCAACCTACTATTGTTGTTATGACTGATTAAAGCAAACCTATATTGTCATGACTGGTAAGCAACCTACTATTGTTATGCTGGTAAAGCAACCTACTATTGTTAGACTGATAAAGCAGCCTACTATTGTTATGGACTGATAAAGCAACCTACTATTGTATGAGCTGGTAAAGCAACCACGATTGTTATGCTGATAAGCAACCCAGACGTATTGATTGACGGATAAAAGCAAACCTACTATTGTTATGACTGAGTTCGGAGTTGCTGCAAAATTTCCCGGGACTTTTCAGAGCGGGAAATTTCCATGGAAATTTTGGGAACTTAAACGGAATTTTATGGGAATTTTAGGAAATTTCGGGTTTGGGGGAATTAACAATCTTTTGAATTGATACACACTTGCTAAGGTCCCTTTTGTTCAGATTAGGATAATATGGTTACTATGTACAACTGAAATGCTACAATAGAACATAAATTATTAGCAAAAACAAGAATGTTTTTAACAACTGAGAAAATGAAATAAATACAACTCTAAGTTACAAAAAATATTACATTGTTGGCTTCAGTTTATTTTCTAGTCACTCACTAGATCACGGTTCTACATGTAGTAGTTTGTATCATGTAAACCATTTAAACACCCATGGCGAGTTTACCTTAGATTAGTGAGACACTTATTTCAAAATCAACTTTAACTTTAAAGTGGTTGTGTTCCTGTAACAGGCATGAAATTTTCATTGCGAAATTAGCCAATTTCAAACTGCTTTTTGGAAACAGTGTGTAATGGGGGGGGGGGGTTGAGCTAGAGGGTGGCTCCCCTCCCCACCAGCCCTAACAAATGAAACTGACCTTTTTGTGGTACAGTGTCTATGAAGAAGGACCCAAATCGCCTCTCAGCAAATGCCTCGGCATCCCTTCTCCCCCCCCCCCCCCCATTTGCAAAGGCCTGGTTATGCCACAGTTTGTAAATCCAAATTCCACATTTTTTTTTTATCTGTAGCCTTGTTTTTCGGTTGATTAGGGTTATAATGCTATTAAACAATGACATTGAACAGCCTTGCTCCAGATTCAAAGAAAAAAAGTGGCATTATATATTTTTACACGAAGGCTATTTACACTTTTAATTAATTGTGAATATCTTCCTTGCTATTGTAGAATGGCAATATCTTTGTGATGATACAGTATCATAAAAATTTAAATTATACTTGAACAAATAGACCAAGTCTCAAAGTTTTGTCAAATTTGTAATAAAACGATCAAATGAGATCTTTCAATGGTTAGAAAACCACTACCTTCCATGAGTTTAAGTCTATTGAGTGCAACAGAAGAAACAAGACCTTTACAAATATTTGTGGTAGTTGAATGGGAATGCACATTTGACCTTCAACGGATTTTGGCTAAGATTTCTATCAAGTGCCCAGGGACTAGATACCTTGTTTATGATAAAAATCTGAATAAAGTCTTTATTAATTGGCCTATAGCATGTCATATTAGCACAGTAAACAATTGAAAGGAAGAAAAAGGCCTAACAAAAACATGTTTTTTTTCCTGGGGGACCAAAATGTTTTTAAAAATGTTTTAAAAAACTTAAAAATGCAAAAATTGAAAATTCCCGAAAATTCCCAATATTGATCCCCCGGTGCCCTGCAAAATTCCCGGAAAGTTTCCGGGGAAAGTTTCCAAAATTCCCGGAAACTTTCCACCCTTTGCACCTATGACTGTGAAAGCAACTACTATTGTGATGACTGGTCAAAGCAACCTAATATTGTTATGACTGATAAAGCAGATCATACTATTGTTATGACTGGGTAAAAAAGCAACCTACTATTGTTATGATGATAAAATAAAGCAACTATATGTTATGACTGATAAGCCCACCACCTACTATTGTTTGACTGAAAAGCTAAAGCAGTTATATTTAGCACCGATTTTGGTTGCAGATCAGTCATCCCTTGAAATTTGAACATTGCTTTGAAAGGAATTGATCTGGTTTGCACTTGCAATGTAAAAGGTATACTTGAAAGAGGGTTTTTGCCCTCAAATTTACAGCAGATTGCTTTACGTTCAACTATGCAAGTCTTCTATTTATAATACTGATTTCTTTCATTCACACAGGTAAAAACCAAGGTATTTTTCAAAAATCCAAACAAGAAGTTAGATTGATGTGCCCGAAGCATCTTGAAAACAAAGCAGAGATCTTTTGTACTACTTGTGATATCCAATATGCCAGTGTGTGAAACACTTGAAGCACAAATCTCCTGACAATGAGTGTGTAGAAGTAACTATGAAGCAACTGAAGAAAAAGAAAGAAGGCGGCAACTAGCACTACAAGGACTTCAGAAGCTTGAGGACAGTGACCAAGCAAAAAATTCCAACAAAAGATGCTGAACAATGTTGAAGGTAAATGGCAACTTATTATTGACCAAGTATCTGATCTGAAAGAGAAGCTATTGACAAAAACCTGTAATGCTCTATCACCAAAAGGTTTGTAGAAGAAAAGATCTCTGGTGTAAAGAGGTTGATGATGCATTCACTGTTGATTCAGTTCTTAGGTAAAATGCCAATCAGATTGCCTAAAAAATGCCATTCTAAGATAAACAGCATATCAAGGAACAGGAGAGGGTAATGGTTGAAGGTACCAACGTGCTGGTTCTTGTCTATGTATGGAATTGTTAAGAGCAAAATTGATCAACTCTGGCAAAGAAAACCCACAAGAATGCCACTCTTCTGTGGAGAGTTAGTTTTAGTTGGTGTCCAATCTCACCCAAGCCAAATGGTGTTGGTAATATAAGACAACAGTGCCATAAGACGTTAAAGTTCGTCAGCGAGTATCCACCAAAGCAGTCTTTTGAGTTTCTCAAATTAGCACTTGCATAAAATTTTAGGGAATTGTTTCATTTGCGTCACAATAAATAGCCATTAGTTGATAGAATCCAAAGTGAAGTGGTTATTTTAGATTCCAACATGAAACAAATAGAACGGCACAGGCAGTTAGTATAGGAAAATGTAGGACATTACAACACAAATTCAATTTGCAATTAAAACCACCCAACCACGGCGTAGCTATTGTTGGCAATTCGGAGTTGGTGGTGTGATGATGATGAAAGCCATTTGTAGGAAAGTGGTGGTCATTAGATAACCCCCAAGTTTGATTGTAATTTGATTGGGTGAATGTTTGAAACCGGGTTTGTACCAAAGTGTATTGATGAACAAGCTCCGATTGACAGGCTTTGTCATTGCAGGTGCTACTGCTGAGGGGCATCGCAAATTTATCCTTTTTAGAAGAAACAAAGGGTCTTATAAATTTGAAAAAAACACTACCTGGCAGATTTGGGTCATGCAAGAGCCATCATTCATTGCCACCAACGAACAGACAAATTCTTGTTGCTGAACTAAAGCAAAAAACGTT
>JAMKCH010039939.1:0-21909 GCA_023653785.1 Ophioderma brevispina
ATAGATTGCATAAATTGGGTTAAAGATTACCTTAAATTGTAAATCTGTTTAAGAATGAGTATAAAGGTATGATTTGGGGAACCTTACTCTCTTTACAATGAAGTGAAACCAAAGTTCCCAAAATCACAGATTTATTCGCAGGGGAATCAACTGCCCCCACCCCACCACTGACAAGATAGTTAACCTGGAGATTACCGGGATCGATGACGGTTATGGTGCTTGGCATATTTTTACATAGGAAAACAATCTTGCAAATAATTGTTGAAACACTTTGCATGAATTTTGGACACAGTTCCCCCATCTCCCCCATCCAGTGTTGATTGAGATATTGTTATCAACAGTCTTGCCAATTCTCCCCAACATTGGCTGATGGGGACTGGGGAAGGGTAGGTTGAAGAGGAAGGTTGGGGCTTTCGATTGAGTGATAAAAGGAGCTTGTAGGCTTAAATTTAGCCCGGGGGTGCGATGTAAGAAAATTGTAGCAAGTGTTCCAATGTGGATCACATGGGTTGGTAACACCAGAAACGACCAAAAGCTTGTCTACCATCTTTGCTTTTGCCAAATCCAAGCCACTCTTAAAAGGGACCTTAGCAGACTTTCCATCTTATCCAGTTACACAGTTTGGAATGCACGTCAAGAACCTGCATGGGGTTCTAGTGAAGAATTCCACCTCAAGCTGTAATTCATAACCTGAGTTTGTTTACCACCATGTATATTAACTGTTTATGTTTTAGTACGTAAGTTATTTTTCTCTCCATTTTGTAGTCTGTTTCGCCCTGCATGGTACCTGAGTCAGCTATGTTGGCTCAGGTACTTGTCCTGGGCTTCTTGAACTTCTTTATTGTATTTTGCTTGCTTTATTGCTGCTCGCTTTTCAATAAAGTCGATGTTATATATTATAACTATTTATTATTATTTCCAATAAATTGTAGATTTCATAGTTTTGCAACTCTTACCTACAAATGGGTATACAAATTGAAAAGCTGTAAGGAAGTAATAGCCAGGAACACCAAAAGCTGCTTGCACTACGTCCTGGTAAGAGTTTGTGCCCGATAACTCGCCTCCTTTTATCAAAAGCACCAAGGAATAATCTGAAAGAAATTAACAGAACAAAAGATTAGCTAAAACTAAGAAAGGTACTTTAAACATGGAGTTATTATAGTAAACTGGAGTGGAAACTCGCTGGTAATCTATTGTACACAGCACGTTGCGAGTGTTAATTGGAGCCTATTGTCCAGAAAGTTGTGGTTTGAAGTGGAATCGATCGATCGGTCCTCACCTCAAAATTGCTGCCCGAAATTGATAACAGAGATCCCACACACCCAAGCAATTATTTTTTTTAGCAAATGAAGAGATTGTGCATATGATTTTAATGTAATTGAGATCAAACGAAGGGCACTGCACGATAATCTGAAGAAAATCTGATGAAATTTATGAGCATCCATTGCCACGATCGGTAGGTGAAATGTGCGACTTGCCTAGATTTTTTGTATCACCTCTCGACAGTAGTTGGGGCATCGCATCAGCTCGCACTCACAGCTCATGCCGTGTGTTAAAATGCTGAGTGATGATCCCAGGCTAGATGAAGATTTCGGTACTTTTCAGCTCATGACCACTTTATCACCACTGTCCACTTTTTCTATCGCAAAGTTGCAATATCTGTTTAGGTTTTAAATAATTTATCATAATAGGCCTGAAAGTAATACTATTGAATAAAAATTCACACCGACGGGCGGGCGGGTCTAATGCGTGTTTGATCGCCATGCTGTCTTGTGTATTTTTTTTTTCATTTTACAAATCACAAATAAATATGAAAATTACATATTTTATGAATTATAACAACATTATCATTTATTTCAATGTCAAATCTAGGTTTGTATTTTTGTAACGATTTTAAAAAATACTTATTTACTGTTTATTTTGTTTGCTTCTAATTAAAGGCGCTATCAGTGATCCACCCGGAAGAGTCTAAATATTTGAAATTTGCAGGAATAGCTTAAAAGTCAAGGATAAGTCTGTAGAATTGTCAAATTATTTTTTCCAACTTAAAAATTGATAGAAAACTAAGAAAACAGCAGTATTCAAAGAACTGAATTCCCATTCAATTACATGTAATTAGTAAATGTCCGTATGGACACTTACGACTAACATGTCCGATTTTGTCCTTATTAGGCTGCTTTTGGTTCTATAACTTGTAGGGTATATTAGCATACTTGTACCTGTTATAGACATGCAAAAATCTGAGTTTTTATTTTTTTGATTTTCTGATTTAGCAAATCACTGATAGTGGCTTTAACATACAAAATAATGAAGAATGTTGTTTAGACCAGTCCATTTAATACATGGGTGAAACGTAGTAAATGCTTGGTCAGAAAATGAAAAAAGAATTAAAAGGTTGTACAATCGTCTGTTATCTTGTATATATACTCAAACAAAAAGAATTTTGTGAGAGCGAAATAGATCAAAATCTGATATAATCGCAATGTTAGAATATCTACAATATCAAGTGTACCATGTTTCAAATCTGTTTTTTTTTCTTCACATTTTCCCTCTTTTGTTGTCTTTTCTACAAAATATAACATTTTTATAACCATGTGGTAACATAAATACAACGTTTATATGATATCATAGCTACAATGTTAATGTGAGAAGATTGTAATAACGTTTTAATTCTTAACACAAGTCACAAATCAACAATAATGTTGAAGCTGAGATTTCATACTTTTACTTTACATCCCCTGCAATGATTTTGCATTTTTACGGCCACGGTTATTTTATGTTCTGCATGTTGTGAGTCCCAGCTGTCAGTTAAAACAATGTTTTTACAGTTTTATTTTTAACAGTGCAGTTATATGCAAGTATGTATTGCTCAAATGCATGGTTCCTTTTACATTACAGATGATGATTCCACACACATATTGAAAAAATGTCAGCATCCATTTTGGTACAGGACAGAGTTCAAATATCCTAGCCCTGAATCATAAATTGGTACTCTTCCTGGGCATACAAAGAAACAAGCAGTTGTTCAAAGGTAGAGTTAGGGTTATGGATAACACAGACACACAAGCTTGATGTGTCTACCTATTAGTCTTCATAACTACAGGGGAATGGATGCTACAAAACTCTTGAATGCTGCTTAAAGATGCATTTTGTGATTCCAACACCTTTTGTTTTATCCATGGCTCACTAGATATCCTTGAGAAAAGCTTATTTACAAAATTTTAGTTAATTTCAATCTTGCAGTTTTGTGTTACGAGCAAATGCTTGTTTCCCATGTTTCCATAGGACACTACGCTGTAATTTCTGTCCATTTATCCGGACAGAAAATACAAAATCGAGACTTCTTAAACAACCGAATTTGCACATAAGATTAGGTACACGTGGATTACTAAGGCTAACGGTTCAGATGATATAAAAATCTTGACTTTTTAGGTAAGTCGAGGGGACAAGGTTGTGGATCACAAAATGCCCCTTTAATCTTAAACCAAAATCTGGATGATATGCAATTGTTTCAGGTTATAGGTGGCCTTAGCAGGAGGGAAAAGGGATGTGTTTTCAAAACCTCCTGCTTCCTATAAATCCTTTCCTAAATTGAACCTGATCCTACATACACCTTACACACATAAAACAAATTAGTCATTTTGATACAGAAAATATGTCAGCGGAGAATCCATCAAGATATCTGTCAACTTTTTAACTAATTAAGATATCAAAATTATCAAATTTTGTTTTAATTAAATCCAAATTGTGTCAAAAATTTGACAAATTATTTTGGCAAGTTCCCCACTGACTAATCTGTTTTTAGAATGTATACTGAATTTATGAGCTCATCCACCTAAATTTCACAGTTTCAACTGCCATTGTTTTTGGCAACATGCACAAGAAGGCACATTTGGTCCAGTGGATACAACGACTGACTCATGACCCAAAGGGCATGAGTTCGAGTCCTGCTGAGGCCAATATGTTGTGCACTTGGCCATTGGGCAAGGCACTTTACTTCGCTTACCTTTCTCCACCCAGGTGCAAAATGGGGAGCTGTTAGGAATATAGTCCATTGAGTGCTGCCCGAAGGTATGAGTATGCCTTGGGCATTTATATGGCAGGGCAAGCGGAATAAATGTAAAGCGCTTTGATACTCTGTGAAAGGCGCTACATAAATTTTGACATCTTTAGTTTGTTTGCATTGGGGGCTTTGATTTTTGTTGGGTACCATGCTCGATAAAAAAGCATTACTAGCTGTGGTGTTGCAGGACTACTGCTAGGGGCATCAAATTCACAATAACTTTACTACAAATTGGCCCAGTTAGTGTATACTCTCACCAAACACGTATTTTCAACAAAAACTGGTCCTGTTGGGGATATTTCACTAATTTTTTTTTTTTGGTAGGGTCACATTCAATATTACCCCTGAAGCAAGCATGGGTACCCAACACACCCTGATAACCCTTGCTGTGGTATGCATGCATCTTATCACATTTGAAGACATTTTTAATTCAGAATATATTGTCATTTTGGTCCACTTTTGTTGACATTCTTTTAAGAATGTCAACAAAAGTGGACCAAAATACTTGTCCTGTTAATTTATTATGTTTACCAAATATTATACATAATATTAAGGATACCAAGATCAGAGATTTTTAAATTAGCACACCTTTGATCCCCCAGTCACCACAGAATAGCAAGTGAGTTTAGGAGAATGCAACAGAAGAAATGTTCTTTCCATAGACAAATATTCCAAAATTTATTTTAATAACATTACTAAAATATATCTCATGCTCCCAATGCCTCCAAAAATTTGCAAAATGGTGCACCCTCTAGATGGTTGTAAAGCTTGTACATACATTAGTCCTCACCTGAAATCATCAAGCCCAAATCAGCGTGCTTATGGGTAAACAGAACGATTTTATAATTAATGACTCCGGCGACATTAATTCAGTAGATGACGTGGAAATGGCGTTTGGTAAATAGATTCATCAGGATTGTTCATAAATCAAGTAATAGAGTGTTCTCACACAAATTCAGGAAAACATTTGTAGTACTCACTCAGATATTTCGACTGTCCTATCAGGAGTCTTGTTCACTGTATGAATGATGTGGAAAAATTACTACAAATGTTTTCCTGGATTTGTGTGAGAACACTCTATTACTTGGAAATGGCGTTTAACACAAGAAAACATGCGACGGAGTTGATTGCCATGCCATGCACCTTGTTTGACCGGTCTGTGACCTTTGTGGTTTTAATATCAATCAGTACGAGTCTATATTCATGTAACAGAAACATTTGTTGATTAAAGTTATGGCAAACTTTAAAGTTGGCCTACAAATTACCTGAATGTCTTTAGCCTCTTATTAATGTCCCTATCTGTTTTTGGGTATGTTATTTTTTTGTGTAAAATATATCTCTATTCTTTTAATGGCCTACACTATCATTTGCAAGCAAATTTAAGAAATTTCATATTTTCGGAAAATGAGCCAGTGTCGCTTTAAAGCATCCAAAGATTGGATGGATATTAAAACTCAATTTCTGCCGATGATAGTGGCAAGAAAATTCTAAATATTATAATTGTTTAGCACTAAGACTACGCTGTAGTCTTAGTCTGAACTAGCAATTTTACAATATGTTTTATCAAGTGGTGGCTGTCTTTCATCATTCAAACCATTTGAAAGTTGAGGTGACCTCCGCTGCCCAACGATTATAATAAAGTACACATAACAAGGTCCTATCGGCCATGAGACCTAAGTCAAATCATCAATATTTTCCTCAACACCAGCTTGTAAAATCTTCCCCCCCCCCCCCCCATTTTTTAACGAAAAAATATTCAAAAGTAAGAATTGGCCCTCAGTTTATTTCATGCAGCATTCCTAATATTTGTCTTTCACCCTTCATAAACAACGCAGACTTTCTTATGTCAGTCTTTATACAGTAATGTCTTCCGTTCCTCCGACACACTTCTGGTTAAAGAAACAGGAGGCCAACCAAATACTTTACTCTGAATTTGATATTCATCCATCTAGTGTCCTGTGTGCATGTTTTAGTGTCATCACCCCGCAACTCAGAGGCCACATACATCACAACTATAAGCAGTCCACTTTACATTGTAAAACTACGCCCTATTCAATGCTTGTTGTTAAATGACAATTTTTGATTATCGTCATAGAATTTGTGCCTGGCCTCATTACACATATTCATTTTTAATAATTCATAGGAAAAGCCATTGCCAACCCAACTGTAATGCAAAAAAAAACAACCACCAAAGTTGACTTTCCTTGAGATTTTTTTTTTGTAAATAATCAGGCCCAGGCACACCTGAATGGTGTATTATTGTGTCTTTCTATCCCGCTATAAAACAACAAATGTTATATCAAAATCTCTCATAAATCACATCAGACGAATGACTGTTTAGTATGGTGGCCTCCTTTGTTTACATTTAGACACTAGGCAGCCAACATTCTCCCTCCCTCCCGCCCTCCCTCTCCCTCCCTCCCTCCCCCTCCCTCCCTCCATCCATCCAACCTCCATCCTCCCTCTATCATCCCTCCCTCCCGTCCCCCCGCCACTTCCGTCCGTCCTCCATCATCCATCCATCCATACATGCAATTTCCCATGTTTTGAGACAGATTTCCCCGGTTGGAGGTGGTGAGAGCAGCTTTTTCCGGTTGTAGGTAAAATGTCCCATTGAGCTGGGCCAAAAAAGGGCTGATTTAGCATGATTTGCCAGCTTTTCCCAGTAAAAACTCTCTGGGGGCTTGCCCCCTGCCTGTTACGCGGCCACTGCCATTTTAGCATGGTAAATGCCCCCCCAGCCCCTGCTTATTTCAAGTCAAGCCTTTGCTTCCCTTCTTTTGGTGAATTTAGTAGTACATAGGAGTAGTAGTAGAACCAAAGTTTTAAATACTGTTTTGTCCCCCGTAAACGGGGTGGCCAGATACACCACACACTCAGCATCACCGCCCTTACTAACTCCCTCCTTCCACCGATTCAAATGCATCCCATCCTCCATTAACCCAACCCTTCTACTCGCCTCCTCCACTTCTTCTTTCCATGTCTTCTCTTGCCATGTCCCCATCCTCCTCAACCTCCCCCTCAAACACAAAAGCCTTCCTTAAACATACTCCATCCTTCCTCAATCAACACAGCCCATACCACGTGCTGCCCTTTGTCAATTTTTAACTGAAAACTCGGAATGATTTTGTGTGCCTATACCCGATATACCAATTCACCAGTTTATATATCCTGAAGATCATTATGTTCAGCACATTTTTTTCCAACCCAACTCACCACCACCTTCGTAAAATCATCATCCAAGGCTGATTACACCCTATTTATGCTCACTATTCAGATTCATATTCAGGAATCTAATTTAATTCTCCTCACCAAATCTGTATTCTCCAATACAACATCTGATATGCATAGTCACGTTCTATCCTCAATTGATATATGAACCCATTCCACATATCGGGGCCATCATCTCGGAACACGATCAGAATCCCTCTGAATTCTATAAACTCAATTCACTTTGTCGTCGCTTTTCAAATCAATATCACGATCATCCCTCTAGGTCACTCCGATATGAATTTCATCTTTGACACACCTGCTATACACATGCGCTGCTATTCCCCTTCAAAGGTGACTAACTTTGCATGCCACCCCAAATGGTTCAATTTTCCACTAAACTATGAATTGAATCACTTGGGGAAATTACAAATAAGCATAAATCTATTTAATTTAATTCCTATCCATGTTGACCCTACTTTTTGAGATGATATCGTATCTTATAACATATGGAAGTTGCTGCGTTCAAAGGTAAGTAAAATTCTTAGTGCCCAGTACTAGGACATTTTCATAAATATTGTCAGAAATCCACACAAACTTCTCAGAAATCAGTGGTTTGAAAATCAGAAAATCTAAAAACCACAAAAATCAATTTTTGCAGTCTGTCACAGGTATAACTACCCTAACCTACCCGCAAGTGAGAAGACTGAAAGCAACCTAATAAAGACAAAATCAGAGATTTTTGTCATTACTGTCTCGTACAGACCCCTTACTAACACACGTAAAATAATGGAGATTTGTAATCTTTGGAACCCTGCCTGTTTTTCTCTTCCTTTTTTGTCATTTTTCATTTTGGAAGAACTTATATCAAATTCTTCCTACGACTTAAATCTTCCTTTTATTCTTTCCTGCAAATTTCAAATGTATTTGGATCTCTTGATGGAATCACTGATAGTGCCTAAAAAGTGTTAAAAAAAAAAAAAAAAAAAACTTGCCCCCCCCCAATTTTTTTCTAAGCCAGGTTTTTTTTGCATTTAATCACAACCCTGAGTGAAATAGACGGATATACGTGTCCTTATGAATAAGATCATTAAAATGATTTTGCATTTTCTGTTGTGCATGACAGAAAAATCAAAGCATGCTTTTTCTTATGGGGACGACTACGAGTCTATTACGATAGTCAGGAAGTTCAAAACATCTTTTTAGTTCTCTCTTTTTTACTTGTTTGTCCAATAAACCTGGCAAACGTTCTTGGAAGATTCTACAACCGAGCAGTGCAACTTGAGCAAATTTGTACCCTAAAAAATCTTCTGTCCTTCAAATTTGTTGACTTCTCATTTTTCGGGGTGGGTTCTGAAAAAAAATAGTCACATGCTTCAAAAGTAATCATGTGTTCCAATGGGGGGGGGGGGGGGAGGGGTCCATGCAAAAAAGCAACAAACATAGGCAACTAAAGATACACTCAAAATCACCAGTGGATGTTCCCATTTGTCGAAAATGGTTTTAAAAACAGGTTAAAAGTTTTGATAAAATGGGTTATATTTTGAAATGCAATCCTTAGAAATGATACCTTTTGCACAAAATAACCATTAGAAATGAGTAAAAGAGTTTATGATCATTAACTGCACACCTCAACCACACCATAAAGCACCATATTTTGGAGTACCTACCCCCTTGAAACTCCTTAAAGTGCCTCCCCCCAATTACATCATTACAATGTTTCATAAATTTTCTATGGATGGCCATCACAACATTCCAAAATATCATTTGAATTCAACAACACACTATAATGTGAGCGGTATTTGTGTGTACGGTATTGCAATAGTAGCAAAATATTTTCCGTTACCATAAACAAAACTCATATTTTATCATAATAATATTTTGCAGATGGATGAAGAAATACCAGGTTCTAATGATTGCAAAATAAACCGGTTGGATGGTGTGAAGGGTGGGGTTCAGGCTGAGGATTGGGTTGTATAGCCCTTTTAAAGGGTGATGGTCCAATTTAAGTATAAATCAACTTTTCATCTTGATAGAAGGGCCTTCCCCCAAAACCCAGCTGTAAAGTTTCACGCTGACTTTTCAAATCCGTTCTGATGCAAGAGCTAAAAACGAGATTTCGTAAGCCCCATAAGTACTCTGTAAATTAATTATTGGTTCAATACAACCACAATGGGGACAACATTTTCGTTCTTAAGCTTCCAAAACAGTCAATGTATGGCAGGTCGGCACCACCCCCCCCCCATTCCCAAAGGGCCAAAAGGTCCACTTTTTTCCTGTTTTTTTTTTTTAATAAAAAGGTCCAAAATGTAGACAAATGGTTGAAACAAAGTTACCCACTTTTTTGGTGGCAAAATATTCAAAAAGGTCAAAAAGGGAACAATTTTTAAGGGGGACTTAGGTCCACTTTTCCAAAAACGGTCCACTTTTCTGAAAAAGTCCACTTTATCAAACACGCACCCCCCCAAAAAAATCCTGCATACGGCCCGCCTTCCTCCAAACCAACATCCTTTAGGCCCCTACAATTTTCACATGGTAAATTGAAATATAGTAGCTTCTTCACATCCACAAAATTTGACCACTTCCGATAAAAAATCTGAGGTTCTTCTCGTACGAGGCTAAAGAAGCAATCTGGTCTGGGCATGGCCCTTTACGTTCCTTAATTTTGAAAATGACCACGACAGCCATCTTGGAACCATCCTACTGATCATCATGGTGGTCCGATCACACCTATAATTTAGTCATACTGTAGGGCTATCATTTCCCCTTCATTTCACCAGAATTTCATCACCATTACCTATTGGGCAATAACATATTAATCAGGCCTGGTAATTTTTACGTACATGGTGGTATTGGTGTTACATTATATATGCACTGAATCAGTGCAAGCCATGAAATGGGTAGCTAAAAATAGACCCTAGAATACCATCCTCAACTGGAGTATATATACGAACAGTACAAATCAACAAGCTAATGACATATCCCGTATCCCTCACATTTTTGAGTGTCGACATTTCGAGATCTATTTCCACACTGGTTCTCATACCACTCTAGAACCATCACATCTAATCGGGATCATTACTTCATGAATAATCAAGAGACAGCGGAAATAGGTCTCAAAACATCATACTCCAAAAATTTGAATACATTGGATATGTTTTTAGAGCTTTTTGACCTTATTCTACAGAAAGTTTTGATGTGAACCCTTTTTGCCTCCTATTACAGAAATTTCTCCAAAAATGGTTCTTAAAAATTGTAAGCTCTGAATAACTTTTGGGTGATTTTTTTTAAAAGAATAAGCAATGTTCTGAACATCTCCCCTCTTCTATAAGATTCTTTAAAGGACACAATGACCTTTCCAAAGAGTGCCCCAAATTTTTCTCAAACCCCGTTTTTTTTGTGCGTATTTGGAATGCTTATCAATGTATTAGATCGCAACTGAAGTGAATAAGCTAAATACAACAACACCGTTTGTTATTTAATAAGACATAAATGAGATTTGCCTTTCTGTTGTACATGACACAATGCATTTCTATTTGTGACAATTATGATAGCAGAAAAGGGGCCGGGCCTTTTATGGCAAAAGGGCGTCACTTGAGTTACGCCTTTTGCCTTGAAAGGGCCACCCTGCAAACCCAATGCATTATATTGGATACATTTTTCTTTTTAAATGTTTTGATGCCTAAGTAATGCTAAATTTTTTTATATAATATTATATATCCCATAATGCATTGTTTTTTGCAGGACACCCTTCAGGCAAACGTTGAACTTGAGTTACGCCCTTTGCCATAAAAAGGGCCCGAGGCATTAAAGCAATAATAGCACATTTTTTTGAAGAGCGTCCCCAATTTTTCCAAAATTTTGAGATTTTTACACAGTTGCAATTGGTACTGGCTAGTAAACTAACCCTGTGAATGGTTAAGGCTCCGTAAAATGTTCTTGGGTTGGCTACGAAGAATTTTGTATTTAGAATAATTAATATTGGAGAATTCTCCAATAAAATTCAACGGCTGTTGGAAACGTTCTTCCAATATAAAATAGCTGGGAAATAGCGCCATGTACGTTTCTGTGCTCATCCATTAGTTGTTTTATTTGGTTCAGAAAGTCAAGTTAAGAGGTCCATATTTCTTGAGTGGCACTATTTCATTCCACATGCATGACGTTTCATAACTTAGCATTTCCAGCTGTGCCGTAAGTACAGTCTGGGATCCCAATTCAATTACAAAATTGCTTTTTTTTATGAGAAATACACATTTTGAGCACTCTTGTTTTTGCAAGGCCTATCAAATTTTGTAAAATGGGGGCGTCTCATCAAAAGATGTGCTGTTATTGCTTTAAGTTCAAACATAGTTTTTGTGGTTTTCCCTCTTTGTACTTGCTTGTACAATAAACCTTCAAAACGTTCTCATAGGGGTCTCCAACCGATCAAGTGCAAATTGAGAGAAATGTCCCTTTAAAGAACAAATGCCCAGGTTCTGAAGCAATGAAATTATTATTGAGAACGTCAATAGTTCCATGGTTTTTGGCGAGTGTTCGCAGGAAGACAAAAGTGTTCTAAATTCCCACTTATTAAGTAGTAGCATAATCAGCAAGTTTTGTCGTCTGTCTGTAACCACAGACTCACATACGTATGGTTTTAAAAAGGTTATTGGACTTATTCAAAGTGTGTAACAAACTGCATATGTCCACTGACCACATTTTTGTTAACAGTGTTTTACACATCACCTGTTTGATAGCTTTTTCAGTCTGCACCTGTGGTGTCTAAAAAATGACACCACTCACAGCTGTGAGCACGGCACAAGATGCATATAATGCAATGTAATGTGAATACTATCTGCAAATGCAATCAATACAAATACAATCAATGCAATGTAATCCATGTTAAATCCATGCACAGTAATACAATGCAATTCAAATGCATATACAATGCAATGCAAATACCATACAATGCAGTCCCGATAGAGTCAATGCACAAAAATGCAATGCAAATTACAATTGTAATACATCGTGCAATTCAAATGCATACCCATGCAAATGCCATGCAAATGCAATGCAATGCAATTGCAATACAAAGCAAATGCAATTGCAAAATGCCCAAAACAAATGCAAGCAGCATACAAAGAGTACAATGCAATTCAAAGCATTCTAACACACAATGCAAATACAATTCAGTGCCATGCAAGCGCATAACAAACGCAATGGCCAACTCAATGCAATGCAGTGCAAAGCAAATGCATGGCAAAGCATGCAAATGCAATGCAAGGCAATCAAATGCAATCAAAGCATACAAAGCAAATGCAATGCAAAATCAAAACAATGCAAATGCAAAACAATGCAATGCATGGGAGATACACTGCAATACAAGGCAAATGCAAATGCAAAGCAATAGCAAGTGCAATTCATACAAAGCAATGTAGGCCTAATGCAAATGCAAAACATGAAATGCAAATGCATGCATCATCTCAATAACAATAATCAAATGCAATGCAATACAATTACTAGGGTGCTAGGACCACCTCCTTTGCACCCCCCAAACTAAACCAAACCAATTTTTTTAGGTTCCTTTTATGACCCAAAACATAATCAGGATGTTCCCAAATTTAAAAGGTTGCCCCAAGGGGGTTTAATTCAAGATGGCGTCCAATATGGCCGCAAAATAGGGGTTTTTTCACTAAAAATGAAATAAAACAAGATATAAAAAACTTAATTGTGAAGGAAAATAACGGGATCACCATATATATGATCATAATTAACCTATCTGTGCCTAAATAATTTCATTCACATGTTTTAAAAATTCCAAAATGTGCGTCCAAAATGGCCGCCGAAATAGCTTTTTCATTTCACTAAAACGTATGAAACGTTAATTAAGAACGTAATTGTCAAGAAGATCCAAATGATATGAAAGTCTTAGGTGATAATGACTACATCTGTGCCTAACAATTTCATTCACATATTTAAATTCAAGATGGCGTCCAAATGGCTGCCGAAATTTATAGTTTTTTTTACTAAAAGCATTACCAAAAGCAAGCGGTAATAAACGTAAATTGTCGAGAGGTTTCAATGATGTCGATGAATGAATAATCTGTACCTAAATATTTTATTCCCTCATGTTTGAAATATAAGTGAAATTGCAAAATTTGCCGCAAAATTGAGCCAAAATGGCCGCCCAGTGGACTTTTTCCACAACAATGCGTCACAGCAACAAAATACCCTGACCTACAGGACATCATTACAGTGAACATATGTACAGATAATTAATTATATTATAGTTAATATTATAATATAAATATATATATATATCACCTATGTATTATACCGTATATAGTTTTTTCACACTATTCGTGGTGTTTACATTGTTTTGTTTTTAATTCTTACAAGGTTTTCTTGCCAGAGTCCTTTGTATTATCAGTTGCTATTCACCGTTGAGGGTTTAGACCCGAAGCGTTGTGTTTAATTAGTTTATACTACTTTGTGCACTGGCTACATCATAACCATGTACCAATTTTGAGACCTATATTATATAGCTATATATATATATATTCTATCTATTATCTCTCTCTCTCTCTCTATCCTCTCGGTCCTCTCGGTCCTCCCCTCTCTCATCCTCTCCTCCGTCCAGTCATCTCTCTTCTCTCTCTCTCTCTTCTCTAAATTATATAATATATAATATATATTATATATATATATACTATATTATAATATTATATATAATTAATCTCGAGCATATTTTGTAGGTTTATGCAAAGAAAATTTTCAACTTGGGGCTGGGGAACTGATTGGAGTTATAAATATGGGTCTAGGGAACTGAATTTGGGTAGTTTCCTTTTCGAAACAAGGGTTTTCGAGCTTGAATTTTTATATTTTAAGTAAAATGTGGTCTCAAGAACACATTCTTACATAAAATGTGGGGGGTCCCCTGGAACTTACATATAGGCTTGAAATGGGAGTCTGTGCAACGGTAAAATCGGCCTGAAAACGAGGGTCTTATGGGCGTACATACACGGTACCACCTTTCATGTGAAAACATCCCGAGTCTAGTAGCTTATTTAACAGTCAATTTTTGAGTCACTCAACGATAGGTCTCTCGCCTCCATGAATTGCCTGCACTGAATAAGCAAGAAATGTGTATTGCTATTGTTTGCCCGAACATCAAACATGGCCCGTTCACATCGCTTTTGGCATTATTACAACCAAGACCCATGGATGCGTTCGTCCAAACTCAAATATATCAACAACTTCACCTGGCAAGCATTACCTGCCCTCTGATGGGGATGTTTGTCATCGCATTCCAACAAGAGGCTATCAACCGTTCCAAGATACCATGGGGGGGGGTGCTTTTATTAGACGTTTACAAGGACCTTGACCTTCTAGCGCCACTAGAAATGGCATCAACACAACATCCAACCAGCCATCAGGTGTTTATCAACCTTAAGGACATGGATGAAAATATCTTACCCCGATTTCATTTTCAATACTCATTGCTACCCACTTCGTTCAAAGGAATCTGTATCCTGAGTTGTGTGAGCCGTCAGCTTTGATTATATGGTTCAGAAGGTTGCAGTCTGAGTTGAATATAATTTCCTTTCCTCTGTTTGTTTTTTGAGTGTGTGACGCCGATTGCAATCACGGTTAAGGTGCTATTTGTAAACTTCTAATAGCACGTACCTGGCGATGGTATCCATGGAATATTGTAGCTCTTTTGGATGCGTACAAACATTGAGGCAGTTATGCTCGTCGAGGGTGAAGTCTCTGGTATTTTGTAGATTGGACAATTGTTCTCGGGTAATAGAAACTGTCAATTCTGTAAACGCTGCGAAGGTCAATGTGGATATTGGCAACATTCGGATGCCTTTTTTGCTTCTTTCAGTGCAGGGGCCTCGCTGTGGGGTGGGGGCTAGTTCCTTTTCTCGTATCAATTGTAACTGTTAAATAAAAGGGAAACAGACAACTTGGGTAAGAGAAAAAACAAGCCTCGGTAACCTTTAGAAACGTCAAAGAATGGAAGTCCACAGACGGCCAAAGGTCCTTCTCCTCTTATAGCAGAATATCAGACAAGGTGGTCGTCAACACTTCCGGCCTGCCCAGCTAACACGAAACGTTACGAAACTTTTCTGAAACGTTTCCAGAGGTCTACTCTGGTTCCGTCTTTGAGAAACGTTATAACCGTTTTTAAAACGTGACTGCACATTTAGTATTACAAATTGGTTTTACTCAAATCGTTTTTGGAACGGATTTACTACTTTAATAATCACCAAAATATGATATCATTATTAAGACGATACAACGACGTTCGAAGAAGTTTCAGTAAAACAGACTTACAAACAACTTGACGAACGAAACCGCCCAAGTTCCCAGAACGGTTCAATGTAACCGAACGATTGAAAAATGCATTGCTGAATGAAGTGTATGGTGTGTTTTTTCAGCATCAAATAATAATAATAAGAAGAAGATAACAATAATATTAAGAATAAAACAATAACAATATTAATAAACAATAATAATAATAATACTAATATGATCGAGGTGTTAGGATATAATGATTGATAAATATGATTCATCTCATTCATAGCTATTCTACTCGATCACCTTATCGTATTAGACTAAAGGGATCCACCATAATTATCATGTTTTATTTCATGTACATCACTTCATTTATTTTCAAAGTTCAGATGAATGCCATCAGTCACCTCTCAGTTCAGGTCATAATGCCTGTAGGGACCATGATGACCGGCACCTGTTAACTCACTCTACCACGATCAGTGAAATCTGACCCCATGCATCGTGGTAACAGTTTAGGTCAATGTTTCAAACCACGTAAACAAAGCGACTCGATACAGCAAACGGTCAAGACATCAACCATTTAGGATTGCTCTGTTTTAATTTTGCTCTATGGACGTATTCTGTACGAAGATTCGCCACATGTGACATAGAATACTTCTTGTGCTCCACAGACTGGGCTGTAATATCCCTGGATTACACACACTAATTTAGGAGAACCCCAAACGCTTCGCTATAAAAGCTTGACGTTGCCTCTGTGACATACTGCCACAGCTTGGACATGCATGGGGTTAACACACTCGTATCACCATCGTATAAGCAGCTACAGCTCTTAATAGGGAAGAGGGATAGTATTTTGAAACTACAGGTTAGGTGTAGGCCTCCTCCTTATTTTCTATACCATTTATGTTAGGTTTACTTCAATACAATTAAAGAACGACCCACGCTGCACAGCAACATCAATTATACGCCAATTTCTTCTAACAAAATCATAATATAGGCCTATGAAACACCACATATACGTGCGTGTTCCTTTGCTGATTAACAACTTCAACATTCCACGATTCGATGTTGTAACACGAGCAAGCACAAAGCCTATGTGGGCATATCTTGAACGCTTTAGTATATATCACAAGAAGGGAGTTTGAATAATTCGATATCGATATTTGGGAACCACACTATGTTAACAAAAAATACAAAATCCATGGACAAATAACCTGTTCAAACGAAGCAGATGCGTTGCGGAATTTAACGAACGGTTCTTGCTTACATACAAAGGTTCTGGCAAACAGAAAAAAGAGTGCTATAGCAAAGTTACAGAAAAAAACGTTGTAGAAACGTGTCCAAGGTTCTGGCAACCAGAAAAAAAGTATGATAAAGTGACGTTACAGACACGTTGTAGAAACGTTTCAAAAACGTTTCAAAACGTGTCCTCACGTTGTCAAAACCAATGCGTTTCCACAGGTTTCGGAAAAGTTGGTAACGTTAAAGGACGTTTAAATACGTTTGTAAAACGTTCTAGAACGTAAAAAAGGTCTACATTTTTACGTACCAAAAGTTCATTGAACGGTTCCGTAACCAAACTGAAGTTTTTTTGACAACGTTCTGGAAACGTTAAATGTTAGCTGGTGGGACACCTTTGACAGGATCACTATAACAGGGGAGATCATTAAATCAAAAAGATGGGACGTGCCGTCTGCACGCCAAAAATTTTTTAAACAGGGTACTTCTTTTACCGTAAAAACATATCGGATATTCACCTTGAACAGTTGTAGCTCATTTTGGAATACATGACAAACGTCCTCCATCATGAGGGCAGATTTATGCTCTTCCAGGTGGATGTTGTTGATATTTTGGTAGTTTGACAACGCCCTTGTGGGTCTTGTAATTAATTTCTGCAACATGCTGGTGAAATAGGTCATGATTGTAATAATCGGGATCCCCATTTCTTTGCTAAGTTTTTTTTGTTGTTGTAATGCATTTTTTTATTGAAGGAACAGCCCTTGGCGGGCCATTGTTTTTTTCCATTTTGCGGCCATATTTGAATGCAATTTTCTATTTACAATGCGAATAAATTATTTTGGGCACATGTGTAAATTCATTATAATCTGAAACTCATTGAAACATCTCGACAATTAAGTTTTTACCTCTGTTTTTTTTAATTTATTTTAGTAAAAAAAAAAAAACCTTCACATTGTGTCCTGGAGTGGCCCACAGATGGCTGGGTTGACTGTTGGTGTTGATTCATTTCTAGTTGTGCCTAGACGGTCAAGTCCTGGTACACTTGTAAAGCCAAGCACCCCCCATCCCCTCCCCCCGATGGTATCCTTGGAACGATTGTAGCCTCTTTTTGGGATGCGTTGACAAACATCTTCCATCATGAGGCAGGTTTATGCGTCTTTCAGGTATGGTGTTGACAATAATTTGTAGTTTGGACGAACGCTCTATGGGTCTTGTAATTCTCAAAATGGCGTGATGGGCCATGATTTGATGTTGGTAACAATATTATGATCACATTCTTTGCCTTATTCAGTTCAGGCGATTTCCTGGAGGGCGAGTACCTTATCTCTGTACCAAAACTGATTTTGAAAAAAATAAGCTATACTGTATGACCCGGGGGTACTCACAGTGAACTGGTGGTATGGGATGTGCCGCCATAATACCCTCGTTTTCCAGGCCGAATTTCCTTTGCAAGCACAGACTCCCATTTAAAGGCCTATTTTTAAGTTCCACCAGGGACCCCCCCCATATTTTAATGTCAGAATCGTTTCTTCGACCACATTGTTTTACTTAAAATACCTCAATTTTGATAAATCAGCTCGAAAATCCTTGTTTAACAAGAAACTCCAATTCAGTTCCCTGACCCCTTTTATAACTCCAAACATTCCCCAGCCCCCAGTTTGAAAATCTGGGTTGCACACACCTACCCAAAAATATGCTCGAAGATATATTATATATATATATATATATATGCTGTAGATATTTCACTGTAATGATGTCCTGTTAGAGTCCCATGTGTATTTTTTGTTGCTGTGACGCATTTGTAAGTGGAAAAGGTCCACTTTTTTTAATTTTTCTTTTTTGGTTTTTTCTTAATTTTTGAGTTTCACTTTAATATTTCAAACATGTGAAATAAAATAATTATTTAGGTACAGATGTATTCATTTATCATCTGAAACTCATTGAAACATCTCGACAATTACGTTATATACCGCTTGTTTTTAAATGCATTTTGGTAAAAAACTATTTCGGCGCCATTTTGGACCCATCCTTTGAATTTAAAATAGGGTGAAAGAAATTATTTAGGGCATCATATGTAATCATTATCACCTAAGACTTTCAACTCATAGGATCTTCTGCCATTACGTGTTCTTAAACTTTGTTTAATCCGTTTTAAGTGTAAAAATGCTATTCTGTCGGCCATTTTGGCCGCCATTTTTGAATTTTAAACAAACACGTGAATGAAATTATTTAGGCACAGATATGTTAATTATGATCTATTATGTTGAGCCCGCCGTTGGAATTTTTCTTGACAATTAATTTTTTTTATATCTTGTTTTAATTCATTTTAAGTGAAAAAAAACCCCATTTGGCGGCCATATTGGACGCCATCTTGAATAAACCCCCTTGGGGCCACTTTGATTTTGGGGGGAACATCCTGATTATGTTTTGGGGTTCATAAAAGGAACCTAAAAAATTGTTTGGTTTAAGTTTCTGGGGGTGCAAAGGAGGGGTCCAGCTCCCCTAGTAATGCAGTGCAATGCAAATGCAATGCATATTCAAGCAAGCAAATACAAGGCAATGGCAAAGCAAAGCAAATGCAATGCAGATCCAATACAAATGCAAATAAATGCACTAAAATAAATGCAAATACATAACTGCTTGTGCCTGCCATCAAGTTTGGAATATAGGTCTATATGACTCTTTGACCATGATATTGGCCTTTGTCCTCATAACAAATGAGGGTTCAATGTAATATCCATAAACCAGTTTGTTCCAATTGAATTTCACTTTTCATTTTATTTTAAGGCTATCTTAACCCTTGACCTCACATGACCTTGGACCCGTATGTGACCCCTTTTGTATGTGGACATTTGAACCTCCTCAACAATACAATGAGGGCACCTATGACTCAAGTTTGTTTGAAATCCATTGATGTATGCCAGACCTTACAGGCAAATGTTTCAAACCCCCCTTTTTCACAACATACAACATCACGACAACAGTGGACAAAGTGACCGCTATAATCTGTACACCTAGAAATGTACAAAGTAATCAATAACTCCCACACAAGTCTCACAAGGACTGCCTGCTAATGTGCTATTTGTCGATCTTATATAACCAGTATTTTTTTGTATCAGTGGTAAACAGAATTGATTTGTTCATACATCATGCGCTGTGTCTTTAATCGCGCGCGATTTAGACTACTGCGCCTACGAATGCATGTTAAACGCATATTTGTAGTGGGCGTTTAAAATACTGCGCATCTTTAAGAAGTAATGTCTGCACACAGGCCTGCGACAAAAAGTTCAGCACTAAAGTTTGCACATACCCCTGACTGCCTGTCTCTGGACGGACAACAGACAATTGTATGACAGATGATTTACAACATTGCCTCCATTAACTTACCATGGCTTCGCCCTGAAGTAATAAAAAGTAATGGCTGAGTATATGGCTTTAAAAGATTGAACTCATAATTTAAATGGCTGTAATAATAATAATTCGAATATTTTACGCTCGCAATTCCACATAACAATGCTCATGAAAGGCGCCACATATCAGAAACCCATATAAGACCAGAACAAGATTTATGCCAGAAGCTTGATTTTTAGGAGCAGGAGGAAACTAAGTACACGGAGAAAATTCCAACAGAAACAAGTATGGATCTAGAACCAAAGTCCCATAAAGGCACCGAGAACAAGCCCCTACCAGGGGATTGAACCCCGAGACCTCATTGGTGCAAAGGGCGAGTAAAAATACGCTGCGCCAACCCATTCCCCCATTCCCTGTATATTGGTAATTTTTTGCAAGGTTTTAAGTGCAAAACAAAAAACATGAAAAAAATATACTTTACAAACAGAGTTGCATTATTATAAATGTAGCTCCTGCCAAAGGGAAAGTTCTTGCAAATTTTCCATTACAACAAAATTCGATTTTTGAAAGAAGTTTTGTATGCAAATATTAACTTATACAAAGGAAGGCATCTTGATTTTTCAAAATTTTGAAGACAATGAACAGGGATATAGCTACGCCAGATGGTGGTCAGCGTGAATGGCACTTTACTTGCTCCCAGCAAACCACACAGATTTTAGGTCCTTTGGAGGTTGCAACTGGCACCTTTACTTAAGTGAAATGAAAAATACCATATAAAGTGGCAAATAAACTAATAAGGATGTTCAACGATCGTTGCTAAGTCGTTGGTAAGATCGTTAGTAAGCACAGTCATTGGTAAGATCGTGAGTAGTGACCGTCTGAACAAACATTCATGTTAAGTAACGAGTTGTTGCGTTAACAACGACAATTTACTTTTAAGAAATCTAAAAGTATCGAGCTACTTCGAGCGATTCGTCGTTGGTAAGTGCCGTGTGATAACAGTGCTACTCACGACGTCGATGTTAAGGGTGATCTCATCGTGACCTCGTAAACAAACACCCGGTCAACTTCTTATTCCGTAGCGTGGATAACCATAATAAACGAACGCCATTGTACATTTGACAAGCGGTCTTGTGCTTGTCTGTAGTACAGTTTACTGTTTTTCAAATTATTGCTTATTTTAATAATGGCATCATTCATCTAGTAGTACAGCCCCGAAAAACAAGGCGAAACACGGAACCCAAATTGGTCCGAGAGAGAAGAGATCTGGAAGGACCCACCGTTGCAAGATAAAATTTAAGTGAAGATAGGGAGTTCCCTTTTCGCGATCACGTAACCGGATTGACAGACAGCCTCGTGTCCAAGGTTGGTTATGCACACGGCAGCGTGAGTTGTTGAAAAAGAAATCCCAACATAATTTTTTTTTATTGAGAGAGAAATAATTCGATCGGGTATTCAATCTAAATAAGTACATATTCAGGTATTTGTGCGAGATTAGAACTTTATATGATGTATTAAGTGAGCAATCGTGAATTAATCAAAGCAAGTGCGAGAGAAGCACAAATGTGCCGTTTATAAACGGCCACTGCCAACGTTTTTGGTGCGTAACTCTGGTCTCTGTAGCGAGGAACCACATTTCGTTTCCGATGATGCATGACCTTTGTTTTGATGTGTCATGTTTGGGGCTGGATCGCTTCTCAGTGGGATTGGTGTTGGGGGAAGTCATCAGCATAAACAGCGTTACTGCAAAATCCTCTGTCGATGGT
>JAMKCH010039940.1:0-13056 GCA_023653785.1 Ophioderma brevispina
AGCCAAACTGTGACTCCCTCGTGGCAGGTTAACATCAAGCATTCTTGGGAACATATGTTTTATTTTTTTTCTTATTAGTGTCAAAATCATTTTGCTTACTAGTGTCCAAAATAAAACCCTGTTTTGGTATCAAAATACATGGAATAAAGCCCCCTATATTGGCTTTATTCGGATTATGTTAATTAGGGTTGATGCTATCTCTAGATGTAAACACATATATTGTTTTTTGCTTATGCGTGCAAAGGTAAACCAGTTTTTTTTTTTTTGCTATTAGTGTCAATAAAATCATTAGATAGAAGAAATGGAAAAAGCCGCAATACTATATATGGCTTGTCCCATAATGTAATTAAGAGTGATGGGCTGGCCATAAGAACTATTGGCTTTTTTTTTTTGCGTATACGTGTCAAAACCATTTTTTTAATGCTTCAGTTGTCAAAAATAGGTCTTTTAGACGGATTAAATGCTATATGCTATATATGGCTTTATTGCATTATGTTATGGGTGACAATCTCTTCTAAAAGAACTTTAATACATATTAATTAGCTTTTTTGCTTATTGTCAAAAATAACCAGTGTTTGTTGCTTTACGTGTCTTTTCTTTTTTTGCTAAGGTCAAAATCAGTTTTTGTATCATCTGCCAGTAGGGACAGAAGATTACTTTGGTAGTTGTGTGTGTATCTGTCCTGGTTCAACTGTTAACCCTAACATAATTGCCCCACTTTGTTCAACTGCCCCCATTGCCACCTTCATGTAATGTCTTTGGATAGTGCCCCACAGTGACCTTCTCATGAGTGGGGTCCAAAGGTCATTGGAGGTTCTCCCCAAAAATGGTCAGATATTAAATTGTTGTGTATCCACATATGTCGATTAATTTTTCATGACTCTTGTATACAATGGCCCTGGGGTAGTGTCCCCCACGTTTTAGGGACCCTTTGTTACCTTGTTTAACCTTAAAGTGATCAGAATTATATGTTGAATGACATTCAGATTCAATGAGTGCCCTTGAGGAAGTTTCCCACATGTTGGTGACCTCATGAACTTAAAATGGTCAGAATCATAACTTGCTTGGTATATATGCACATATTCTGATCGATTTTCATAAACGCTTAAATGCAAATGGCCTTGAGTATGGTCCCCGCAAATGTCATTGACCTCATGTGACTCTAAAAAAATGGTCTTTTTTCAAATGTTTGGATACTAACTTGTGCATATTGTCCCATGTGTTGGGCACCTCATGTGGCCCCTTTTCCTCAATTCACACCGCGACGGCAGATGACGCAAGGCATTCCATGAACGCTGTACTTTTTAAGATGGAAGAAGCACCCATAAAACCATACTATAATTATATAATACTTTTCTTCCAGTAATGTTAATTAGGGTGAATGGGATGTCTCTAATACTAAAGGCCATATTGTTTTTTTGCTTATTAGTGTCAAATAAACTAGGTTTTTGCTTACTAGCGTCAGAACTTTTGTTTTTTTTTGGCTCTAAATGAATCTTTTAAATGAATAAATAGATGAGTTCCAATACTTACTCCATATTAGAAGTAACAAAGTAATCAAAAACTCCCACACAAGTCTTACAAGGAATGCCTGGTATGTCGACTTATTACGACCAGTATTTGTGTATCTGTGTACGAGATTTGTTTGTTCGTACATCATGTCTGTGTCTTAAATCGCCGCAGATGTTATGGATTTAGACTGTGCCTAAGCGCGTTTGTTAGTAAAGGGCGCATAATGCTACGCATCGGTGATTCAATTTACTTGTACTTTCCTAGTTTTCAGAGTATATATGGGTCTTTATTTCAGGGTGACGGCCTGTCTCTAAGACTAATATTAAAATAAAACATTTTGTCAGCTTATCAGTGTTCAAATCAGTTTGGTAGATGGAATAAACAGAATAAGCCAAACTATGCTTCATTCTGTTTTGTATGTTCCTTAGTATTTTAGAAATTAGAATTTATTTTTAAAGTCACCACAAAGAAAAAAAACATTCCCCTAAGGCTAAAACATCCCCCTGAGATATTGTGGTCTACCTATACCACGCAAACACCACACACACCACCCCACCCACCCACACCCACCCAACAACCCACACCCACTATTTTGATATATTCGAGTAATTATCCCCCCCCTGCGGGTTCTGGGTTTAGAATTGGCCCGATGTTTTTCCCTGCATTGTCGAAAAGGCGACTAATGGGGGCCCCTGCGGTTTCGGGGTTAAGAATTGGCCCATGTGTTTCCCGCCTGCATGTCGTAAAAGGCACTAAAAGGGGCCACTCTTCCTGTTATTTGAAACAGAACGGTGTGGTATTTAAAAAATTTAGGATTAATATTATAAATGGGTTAATGATTTAGACTGTGTATTGTATTATTCCGATGTTCTTTGTATTACTACTCGTTTACGTACAATGTAGCTTAAAATCAATTAACATAAAAAACCACATTTATCATTACATTTGGGACATATGTTAAACCACCTATTTTTTTTTTTTTTTAGTATAGTAATAGTATCCATGTTAGTGGTTTTCTAACTGTATAATTGGTTGATGTAATTTAAAATCTATCTGTTTGGGCATAATGCCCAAGTTTATTGGAGCCATTTATAAAATGTTCATGTATGATACCATCTAATTGGTCTGTAAAGGGGAGCTCATGTTTGCATGTTCTGATGTGATTTCAGGATTATCTATCTGTATTTTGAAGTTGAAGTTTTGGCTTGGTACATGGATGAGTGGATGACCTTTGTCATCAGTCTATGATTGTTAGTTTATAATTATCAGTATATATTTTGAACGTGTTTTTATGATGCATGTTTTCTAAGTGTTTCTTCTTGCCAATTAGTTGGTTTATCTTGTTTTAGACATGGATAGGTGATCCTCTGGTTCATCACTGTAGAGTGTATCCTTTTGTAATTGTAAGTTGTAATTGGCCTTACGAGTAAGTCATAACAGAGTGCTGTTTATAATCAATATTCATGAAACTTTATTTCCAATTACGACCGTATGAAAACAAAACAGTGATATGGTGGAGTTGAGCAAAAGGTCTTATAGGGGCCCAAAACACTCACCCCCCTTGGAATACACTAACACGCAAGAAACAGGCATAACTATCAAGAACGCACAGAAAGTGTGACAACTTGTAGCACTTGTAACACATTTCTTGTTATAACTATTCAATACTCTTGGTTCCTGTAGTTGTCAGGCGACTCTTTGCATGTATGGTTCTTAGGGTCCTCTACCAAGAAACAGGGAACCCTTTTTGGACAAAATCAGGTCAGTAACTGTCAAGTGTAAGTGGGTGGCCCTGAGGTTTGTTTTGTATAGATAGGCCAGGGTCACTCAGACCCGGTCCACAGTTCTTTCATATATATAGAGCATGCCCTTGTAATTTTTACACTAGTAGTTACAGGTAGTGCAATAACACATGGAGTATGTTACTCTTAAATTTAGAAAGTTTCTTTGTATGACATCTAAAAATGATTCTTTTTTCTCCTTTTGCAGCACTTCATATTTTTATGAACTATTGTTTTGGTGGTACTATGCTGCATTTGTGTGTTGATTGCATGTGTTTGTGTGTGTTGTGTGAATTGGAAATTAAGGTTAATGGTAAAAAATGTGTTAGATCCAAATTAAAATGTGGGTATTACAGCAAACAATTAATGTTCCAGGTGGGGAGGGTTCTTCTCACATTGGGAGGAAGTTATGTCTCACATTGGGATGAGTAGGTTATGACCCGCCTATAAGTCCCTCCTTTTTCAGGCTCTTTTTCATTCCAGTGACTCCCATTTTAGAAACCATTTCATTTCCAGAGACCCTACTTTTTCTGTCCAAAGCCATATTCTAACCAATTTTCACTTCAAAACTCCTCAAAGTAGCTAGAATATAGAGGGAGAATTCGCCTCTTATGTTCTGACATTTTCTGACACCTAGTTTCGGAGACCCCATTTTTTGGGCTGAACTCAAATTCCCTCCCCCCCTCCCCGCCCCCCCCCCCCCACCCGCCCCCGTACAGGTTTTATTAAGAAAGCCAAACTTGAAAAAAAAAAACAAGACCAAAAGTTGCAGGAATTCTCTGTAATGACAAAATTTTTAAGTACTGTTCAGTTTGACAGGCTCAGTGAATAATACTTATTTTCTTCATGAATCTGTGGTTGACAGTTGGGACAGTTTTCCTAAAAAAAATGGTTGATTTGGGAGTAATTGGGGCTGACAGGAAGGAGAATGCCTATACAAATGCAATTTAGCTTCTTAACATGATCGGTTTAATAACTCTTGACCATTCTGTCCGTGAGGATGTAGTTTTGCTTCTGCAATTTCCGGAAATTGACAATAGGGCGAAGATGTCAAATGGAAGAAGATTCATTTTTTCAAAAAAAAGTTGTAATAAGTTGAGAAAACAGCAGTTCATGTGTACTGTAAGTAATTGTTGTTACGAATCTCCCTGGCCTGGGCCTACACAAGCCCTTCCTATTTCCTCATGTCATTTAAATTTTACTGTTTAAAGCAATTTAAGCCACATTTTTGGAAGAGCGCCCCCAACTTTTCAAAATTTTTGATATTTTTGCACAGTTACTGTTGTAATTGTCTAGGAAACTATACCTGCAAACGAGAATGCTAAAAAATGCGTATTTAGCACAAAATAACGATTTTGTAATTAGAATTGGATCCCATTAGTGCTTGAACGGCAGTCGTGGAAATGCTACGTTGTGTCCGGTCCATGAAGATAGTGCCACCTCGAGAAAAAACCTCTAACTTGGCTTGCCTGAACTATTAAAAACAACTATGGATGAGTGTAGACACGTACATGGCGCTGTGTTCCCGGCTGTTTTTCACATTGGAAGGCCTTTCCTGCAGCCGTTGTATTAATCGGGGATCCCCGATTATAATTATTCTAGTATCAAAATTCCTTAGTTTTGTGCCCATAACATTTTAGAGCTTAACCTTCACAGGATAGTTTTATTAGCCAGTTACGAATGCGATCGTGTAAAAATCTCCAATTTTTGAAAAAGTGGGGGCGCTCTTCAAAACATGTGTCTAATAAATTGCCTTTAAGTCCCTGATATACCACCTTAAGCAATAATTGTGCTAAAATTTATTTTTTTTAACCTATATTAATTTAGTCCTTGTAGCGGTTTGCTGCCCCTGGTTGATGGGATTACTGAATCATGGTTTGACAAGGTACAAAGTCAGTATCCATGGTTTTTGTGGAGTTGTTGGTTGATGAGTGGGGGTAGTCAGGTAATTGATGGAGTACAGGAGCCAATGGGTTTGGGTGAAGGGGTTGGTGATGGAGTAGTGGCATCAGCAGGGATTCAAGTTTTGGTTGCCAGTAGTAGGCCAGCATACATTTAATTTGGGACCATTTTAACCAATTTGTTGTTTTTCTTTTATTTACTGAGGAGATTTGCATTTTTAGACAAAAACAGAAATGATAAGTTTCAAAGTATCCAAAATCAATATTGTTGTTTATAACTAATAATTGGACCAATCAAGTAGATTTGCAACTGTCTTTTCTTGCCATTTAGCCAATTTGAGCAATTTCTGGGGAACCCCTTTCAATTTATTTTTTTTAAATTAATGAAAAGTCATTTTACATTTAAGTTTTACTACTGGAAACAAACGTTGATTTTTTGTTTGGCCTAACATGAACAATTTCACTGTGCTATAGCCCATATACCCTATAATCATTGTCGTAAAAGACTACATACCTTACGGATCACCGCAAAAAGGGTGTAACATTATTTGTTAAGATCTATGGCAATTTCTCCCTAAAACAATGACGGGTCGCTCCGTGATTTCGGAAAGTGGGAAAAATGCAGTCAAGGTACGTTAGGATATGGGATTATCACTTAGCGCCATTTGTTGCTTGAGGACTACCTATAAGTGGGTTTTCACTTCATTGTACACTCAACACCACAAATCTTGAGTAAGCCACAGCACCCTTGATGCTCTCGTTTGAATTGAAATGAGTTATAATATTGGTTGTGTTTTATATTTAATGTTAAATGACAAATGTAATTACACGATATAACACAATTGTTTGATTTGTCGTTAAACTTTAATCCTCACTCAACTCTAGTCTATCCAGAAAGGCCAATGTTTGCGCAATCATCCATTGAAGAATGAAGTTGAAAGCGGTCATGTGTCCTTTCAATGTACTTTTAAGTAAAGAGTGACCTGTAGAACAACATTGTTACACGTAAATGTTCACTTTCATTCAAATTGGCAATTTTTGTGAAGTTTATAGTGGTATGTTGGTACATTCCTTCCAAATTCTGATTTTGTACAGTAATAGAAAGTTGATTGAAGTAGCAAAGATTTATGTCTTTAAAATGGTGAGTTACCCTTCCAAGTTGAGCATGTTTTGAGGACTTTAGGAATGTTTCTTTTTATATTGTGCAGTATTACATACCCCCAACAGATGGACATTAATATTAGGCTAAATACATCCAGTAATATTTTTTTTGTATGTCCCTGTTTTTTACCCAAATAAACTATGCCTTCTACTTGGTATACCCAATCGAGTATGCTGTCTCTATCCCTAGACAGGCGCCAAGTCTTTAATATAGGCAATTCACCAAACTTACAAATAGATTACAGCATTGAACACAAAAACGATTCTGGCAATTGATGTACAAACATCATACAAGCAATATCAGAATAACCCCACAGCGGAGTTGATTCTTCAGCTCAATGGTTAATAGAATAGAAAAATCTACTTTGACAACATATAAATAAAATCACAATTTTTTGATCAATATATTCGCTTTTTACCTTTTACACCATATAAGGGGAAGGCTTCTTTATCATCGGGCATACTTGGCCTTCCAGCCTTCTCCTCCATAATATGCTTTTTCTTTTATGTTATTGTTTTGTCGCGTGTATAATTATGGAATAAATGAACGAACTGAACCAATGGCGACAACTAAAATTGGGATTTTTTGTTGACCGTCCCTTCCTGTTGTATACCAAAATTTAACGGTGCCCCTCCCTACTATGTCCTCCATGCTTCAAAATTAAAGCTATACAGAATCTTACAGTCTTGAATGGTTTAAAACAGTGGATTCCAAAAGGTGACTTTGTAAAGACTGATGAAAACTAAAAAAGTGAAATAAAACCTATTAGCTCAGGAGCTAGCACAAAAGGTTGAAGTGATTAAATATACATTCTGACAGGAACCTGTGAAACGTAATTTTTTCGTAAGTGCCAAAAATGGTGCCTTAAGGAGGGGTGTCTAGACAAATTACCATGTTATTTGTCAACCATAAACAAATAATGTAGTATACCTTTCAACATGATTTGGTAAATTTAAAAATTTGACCCGTGTAATCTTTTGTCTAGACCCTCCTCCTTAAAGAGGCATTTCATGACCCAGGCCTCTTCTCCCCCGACTTACCTAAAAAAAAATTGAGATGTTCATATCTTTCTGACTTCGCAATTTTGTATTTTCTGTCTGTAAACGGACAAATCAAGCACAGTGCCTATGGACTGTGGAATATCATTTTCTCATACCGTAAAACCGCAGTGTCGGGATCAACTAAAAAGTTGTGAATAAGCTTTCCTCAAAGATTCTAGTGAACAATAAATAAAAAGGGTCGCGTTGAATCACGAAATGCACCTTTAAGGCACCATTGCACACTTAAGATCACGTTCAAGTGGTTCCGTCAGGCTGTCAACATATTTATCACTCAAACCTTTTGTACTCAAGATTGTTACAAATGCCTGCTAGCTCCCAGTCTATATAGATACAATAAGCTATTTCTATGGTACACTTTTGCCTTTCATCTATTTCTATATTTAATTAAAAAACTGTATTAAAAGGTGCTTGTTCCAATTTTTTGTCTATCGTGTTATCTACTTGATGTGAGAGCCTGACACCATGTACAACAACAAAAAACCAAAACCACCGACCATCAAGTAACCGTGGGCAACAACTTGTGGTTTTGATGCAGAAGAAGACTCGATAATAAGCATAGTGGCATGTGCAAGGCCCTACTCACTACTGTGCTAATATGAATGGTTAACCATTAAAAACGATATTAGCTTTTTCTATCTAATTTGCGAAAGAATGGATTTGAAAGGCTGAAATTTCAAGACGACAATGATAAAAAATACCGCTCTTTCATCTGATATCACAATTGATACCCTTCTGGTTAAATCAGGAAGGGTCCCAAAGATATCGGAACAAGCGATCCTTTAAAAAATTAGTGCCATATGGTTTAAGCCAAAACCAAAACTAAAATTTTTTGGTTTCCCTCCACTCTCTTCCGGAGATGATCAGTGGTCAGTCACGTCTTGATCAGGATCCGTTTTCCCTTTTCATACGCTGAGGATGCATACTACACAGGGTGAGTCCAAAAAGATTTACACTCGATTTCAGAAAAAAATTATACAATATTGACAAATTTTAAGAAATTGTTTTTTATATCAATCAAAAACAATAGCTTCCTTATTCTTCTATCATTGGTCAAGAAATCTAAAGTTTACCCCTTTTCGCATCTTGGAGATAGGGTAAATTTGACGGAAAGCAGGCCAAAACCATATGAACCCAACGGTTTTGTCCAATTCCTTTCACCGTCCACAGCAGAAAAGCCATTCAGATTACTGTCATCTGAATGCTTAATAACTTAGTATTTTTGGTCTAAATTACTATTTCAAATCCGTATCAACTGTTATTGATAATATTTCTTAACAATCCTTAATGACATTAGCGTAACAGGGTTAGGAGGGGGAAGGGGAGGCACTGGCCCCTCCCATTTGGGCCTTACCAGAAAAAAGTCTTACCTAAGCGTTAAGAACATGAACGTGGAAAGGACAAGCCGAAAAGGAGTAGATAAAAGCTGGGGAAGGACAAGGAAAAGATTGAGATCAAAGGCAATGCAGATGGACGTTCCATGTCTGTAATGTCCAAATTGATTCCCCACATTAACCCCCTCCCCCATCAGGTTATGAAGGAGTCAGTGGAACCCGTGGGTCAACCGGCTGTATGTCACAGGATTGCCCACATATTTGCATTCATTTTCCATGAAAAGATATGTGAACAATTTCGAACATTATTGAAGTAATGCTTCACAATTGGTTAAGATTTTCCATGATTTAGCTTAGTGCATTGCAGAATAATGAAATAGTTGACATTTTTCTTTTTCTTGATGACTGTTTTACTCAAGGTATCACATGCAAGTCAAAGACTGTCATGATGGTACTGTGGGAGATCATCCAAAGTCCCTTTGGCCACTTTTCCCACAACAGTGAGTCCGGGACATAGTGAAAAATGGGTACCTAACTATCTTTAAGTTAGCATAACCTGCTCAATGCAAATCAAAATCCACTTTGCACAAAATCAAGAATTTCTCTCATAGGTGAATCTAGTTTTATAAATATTATGTATAGTCGTATCTTTGGGTACATTTTTACTGCTGGTAGAAAAATCCGAACAAAACGAGTGTAAATCTTTTTGACTCACCCCTGTATTTGCATAAAATGCAATTCATGCATAAAGAGCCCACATCAGCTATACTCTTCAGATACATCCAAATTGTACCCCCCTATTTGTCATCAAAGTCCATTTTTTGCACTGTTGTATTGGAAATTGTTAAAAATATTTAATAATTGAACTTATCAATTGAGGTAAAAGCTTTTACAAATTACATGTAGCATGACCGAATGCCTAATATTTTTGTTGTATGTGTCTGTACGCCAAGTTCGTGCACAGTATTGCACCAGACGGAAGCGTTTCTGATGCATAACTTTCATATTGGCAACTTTAAATTTATGTTGATCATTCAGGACAAACTAACCAAACATATTATTTTATAATATATTCTGCTTTGAATATTAACTCCCATCCTTTCTTTCTAACAACACCTGGTTAATAATGTCAAAGCCCTGATACTCAATTGTATACTAAGCCGCTATAATAAATGCTTGCATTTATTCTTTACTTAACAGATTGACAACATGTTATTGCATACACCCTTTGTGTCATAGAAAGATGGATTAAAAACAAAAAAAACATGTAATTTTCATTTTGTTCACATGTAATATGTAATTAACATTTTGTCAACACATTGGAGAATGCATTTTTACAACCTCCGATATAGGTGTGCATATGGCAATTGTGTCATAGAAAAAGCATATTAACGGCAATTTAATATTCTTTTGTTCTTGTGTAATATTATGATGTCCACACCTTGTTATATACAGCATAACACTTTAACCAGAAATTTGTTATAAAGAAAGGCACATTAATATTCATTTTTGTTCAATGCTTGAATACAAACACAAAAATTTGATGCACACTTTGTATCATCTGATAACTCTTGGCTACAGTTTACCTAAAGCATTGTTAGAATACTAGACGGATCGAATCCCACAATGTGTATTGTCCCATGGGATATTTTAATGTATGATTTGCTGTAAAATAGATTTTACTATTTATTCTGGAAGAATATTTATGACATTTTTTTGCTGTTCGTTTCCATATGAATAAGGGGCTATTTAGGTAGTCATTGGAACTCCTTAGACTAAAAAAATGTTTTTTCCATTTCCTCTCCTCTGTAAAAAAATAAAACAAATGTACCACCCTTCTGGAAAAGAACTATTTTTTCAAGTTTGTTTGCAGTAGTTCCCTCAAATGTGTAAAAAAGAAACTATGATGCCTTCAAATACAGGTATTTGACATAGAGTGGAGTTGGTCTTTCAATTGCCACCTGTCTTGTTGATTTGCATGAAAAAAAATTCCCCCAACATTGCAGCTGATATTCTACATCTTATTCCCGGAATGTCCTGTAACATATTATATTGCATACTGATGTACTTTGTTAATGTATAATACTGTAGTATAAAGGTGTACGTTGTGGTTTTGATGTGATCATGTATAAAGGTCTTCTGGGATGTTGTATAGACATGTAAGTGAATGTATATACACTGCTTGGTCTTTTGTCATATGCCTTATGTTTGAGATGTAGTCGCTATAAACTAGTGCTGGTAATCGATTAATCGCAAGTATCGATATTCGCTGATATTTTAAAACGATCCAGACATGTCTATCACAAAGTGGTATTATCTATAATAAAAAACGTACATCAAAGCAAATGTTTCAAGCTGAATATGCTTAAAAATAAAAGAAGTAAAAAAAGGAAAAAAAATACCCCTTTAAAATTAAAATGCTTCACAATCAAAAGAACATGCAGGTGGTAGCATCATCCCGAGACCCCTCCAAATAATGTTTGAAATTGTAGGGGTTCAGAATAAATTGAACCAAGCTTAGCGATGGTCTGGAACCCCGCGGATGTTCTTCCATAAATAAGAAAGTTACCGTCTGTGTAAGCAGTTTGCAAAACCAAAATGCCCGCACCTAAGAGGGGCAATACTACAACAATGCAACGTCATCGGTAAAAAATTTCCATAACTACTGTTTAACCAATCGGTAAACGTATATGATCCTGTGACCTTACGCTGAACGTAGATCTGAAACACATTGTCTTGATATTCAGCACCCAATGCCGAACAAGACTTAAATGACGAGAATCGTCCTACTGCAATCTCCATAACACCTCCATGTCCCATGGGCTAAAATGACTGGTCCTTATATAGCTTGGCCTTCCGGGGTGTGATTATTTTCTGAGCGAACTTCTCTCAACAAGTTCATTCTTCACCACCTCCCAAAATTCAAAAACTTGTTAGACTTTTAGTAGCGAATGGGCTTTTCCATTACCAGAGTACATTTCAAGCAATTTTTTCCAAAGAACCTTTGATATCGGAGTGACACGCGAGAATAGTAAACCCATTGGCATGATCACAAGAACTAGTATAACACTAACAGTTCCGATTCCTAATTAGGGCTAGCTTTCATTCTTTGTTAGGGTGGGTGTAATTGTCTTTATAAAGCCGCCTTAATAAAAAAAAAGTGGAACAAAAGAAAGTAGGTCAGACCCAACTACCAGCTCTCTGATTACGATCTGCAACAACCTAAACTTTCCCGAGTAACAACCCGCGTTGGTGAAAAATTTCCCAAAACATGAAAATGGCGACGCGTTAAAGCGACAAGTGTTTTCCGTATTTGTGATTGACATGATGGTCCATTGAATTTTAACTTGGATATGGAATTGCCAAAATCTCTCGCGGCACTTTTGGGTGTCTAAACAGACGGATTCCTTCTCCCTGGTCGTACTTGTAATTGGTACTAACTCAGCCTGTGTATACAAACTTTGATTATCGATATGTTATCGACAATGGTCGGATGTTCGTCCCTTCCGACATATCGATACCCAAAAAGTTTTATCGAGTGCAAGCACTACTATAAACCAAATAGAAGATATCAGGTAGCGTCCCACAATCATTGCTGCCAAAGGAGAATTTTTGTACAGGTAGTCATGTGAATCGTTGGACACAAAACATCTTAAAATGCAAGTTTGTGATCAATACTGTTGACGTTTCGCCCATGTTTCTTCTATTATTCACGTCAGTGCCTGTACAAAACTTCCATTGGGAGCAATGCATTGTGGGAAACTACTGATATCTCCTCTTATAAAAACCATATCCTGACATGTCAAAATACCACTGACTCAACAAACTTGTATAATAAATATACCATTAAAAGCGGATTGGCTACTAAACATAGAGAAGGACAATCCGCCGATAAGGAATGGAGATGACGCCCTGTAAGTTTTCATGAGAGTCCAGATACCTTGACACATTCCGCATTTTAAAGGGACGTGTTCCAAAGTTTAACGTTTGCCGGTTTTCAAAAACTCCTTTAACATAAAACCTTATTTTAGGGATTTATGTGAAAATTATAATACAGCTTCTAAATATTTAATTGACAATTGCCAAATAGAACGCCCCTTCCCCCCAAGAACCACGATGCGGCTTGCAGGATGTGCGTTATATTATTTTAGCACATATCTCTGAGTGGCATTCTGGTTCTTGGGGGGGAAAGACCTCATTATTGAATTTTTTTGCTTTTGGGGGGCCTGAACACTAACTGGAATTGCCATAAACAACACAACCTATTACATCCAACCACACCCCTCACTATGTGGTAGGCATGCTAGC
>JAMKCH010039941.1:0-13120 GCA_023653785.1 Ophioderma brevispina
TGTTTTTTGTGCATATACTGTACGATGTGAGCCTGGCACTGCAATACACCAATCAAGTACCATGGAACCTACACCCCATCAAGTACCATGGGAAACAAACTTGCAATTTTTGGATGGTAAAAATATATTATGTTTTACAATTAAAAAGGTTATTTTTTCAACAGGATTTTCTTCAAATTCGGCGGGTAACCTAACACAATACCTGAAGCGCGTCATCGTCTTGCAGCCTAAGGCCATGTAAAACAGGTGCTCTGCATCAGAAAGGGTTTTATGTGAGATGCACAACGATAAGTGATTTACCCATTTGATGTAGAACTGACGGTTAGGGTAAGTGATGGCCGTACTACAGAGTAAATATAGGTCGTCAATCCCAGTCACATTACATTGATCAACTTTATTTTAGGTTCAGTACTGAAGTAGCCTACAACATTATGACAAGTACCATCAAAGATGCACTACCCATCCTTTTTAATAGTGTCGACCCCATCTTTGACACCATCACATGAGATTTGGTACATGAACACCTTGTATTTGTCCATCTCATCAGCAACTATTTTGATGACTTCTTTCACAGTATGATGCTACGAGGGGTGATGCTAAGTTCTAAGCTAAGTAGAAAAGAGATATGATAAAGTTCAAATTACACTGCATACAGTTTCCATCTTCAAATGACAATTCCAGAAGTTTCATGTGTGAGATGGCTATTTTTTACTTGCCGGTAATCAAACATTGAGAGTTTTGCCGGACCTATTGAAGCAATTATGCGAGAAAATTAAAAATTTGAGAGGAAAGTTGACATCGGGGGTGCTCTTCAATCATGACAATGCCGCAGTCCATAAGTCTATCGTAGCCATGAGTCTATCAGCTTAAAGCATCTAATTGTAAATCCACAAAGCATATTTTGTACTACTGGAGATGTCTATAGTTCATTATACTCATGCTTAATTTGATTTTGTTCTGTGTGTAGTATTTTTTATCTATGTTAAGGTGTATGTGTAGTTAAGTTCATTATGTACAATGTGTATATATTGCGGGGCATCATTGGAAATCGTGCTCCTGTCACTGAAGGGGCTACCCTGCCTAGAGAAAGTTTAAATAAATATGGTAGCAATGATGCAATCCATCAGTGTGGCTTCATTGGTAGAACATCCAGCATATTCACCCGATTTGGCACTGTCTGACTAACTCTTCCCAAAGATGAAAAGGAACTCAAACATTTTTTAATTTTCTCGTGTAATTGCTTCAATGGGTCCGGCAAAACTCTCAATGCTTGATTACCCGCAAGTTTAAAAAATAGAACAGAATTTTATACGCATGAAACCTATGGAATTTTCATTTGAAGAATGAAACAGTAACGGTTTGTTTGTTTTGTTGTAAAATTTGAACTTTGAGATATTTTTCTACCTTGGCTTAGAACCTTACATCACCCTCGTACAGGCTAAAACCTGGTTTGTTTACGGTAACCGTAAAAAGTCTGTTACCAGTTACTCAAGGGCCATTGCTAATACACAAAATTTGCTCGCATCAAAAATAGTATGTTGGATTCCAATTAAAATTTTGGAATTAATGTAGTGTTGGTGATGGTCCGCCCTAGTAACAGAAAAAAACGTATGTTGTAATGAAATTGGCGGTACCTTTAAATAATGGGGTCTGGAAAGCACTGCAATGTTCATTTTCTTTTTTTGACAATGTACAGCTTTCTTAAAATTCAGTAAATTATGATCCCACTGATGCTTTAATCTCCCTGGTACCTGGGCACCAAGGGAGAAAAACAATGCCAGTGAATTGATTGGGTGACCCAGGTAAAATAAGAATGAAATAACTAAAAATAAACAAAAAAATAATAACAAGAAGGGGATTCTGTCGTGGACTCAGGGCTTGTCCTCGTCACCACCGAGTTGTTACACTGTTCCACATAAACATCCCCTCAATCCAATTTGTATGACAGGCTAGGTCTGTCAGGTAGGTTTTTCTTGAGACATGCTACTGGTAGCCTGGGAACCAGTACTACCTGTACAAGGGCCAAGTCGTAGGAGGCTAACTAAACGACCTCCCCCATCGGATTTCTAAGGGAATATGATGAGGAGGTAGCTGGTTTACCCTGGTAGAATGAAAAAGAAGCATCTACAGACAAGGGCGTCCAGCTCGGGAGAGCTAATGGCGGACATACAGCACATGCTGCCTTGCATGTGGGCAAGTTGCCCAAACGGCTAGGCCACAACGCCGAAAACTTGGATTGACGTCAGGAAGGGCATTCCGGTTCCATTACCTTTTGCTCCAATAATCCTCACCAAGCAGTATTGATGAGTGTGAGGGAATCCGGCCACCCTTGTTTACGGGGGACAAACCGGATTAAAACTTTGGGTCTAAAACTAAAAAGTACCTCATTTGCATATGGTTTGATTGGCTAATAATAACAAAGGGCAGCCACACTCTATGTTCTTGAATATAGTGAGCGCGGCAGCTGGGAACCACAAAAGTTGGGAGTTGCCAGAGGGCCTAACTCTTTCCCTTTTATGTATTACAAACCATAAGCTTCGTAATTTGACCAATTGTCAGGCCTAGTGTTACACTATGTGACCACCATTGTCATTTTTTGCCATTAACTCATTGCCTTTATATATTCATTTTTCATTTAGTGTGAAAGTGTACAACCGCTTTCACAAGACATGCAAGACAGAAGCAAAGCCATGTCCAAATGTGAGAGACGACGTGCCCTGCGCAAGGGACACCCACAGTTCCATGGGTCACCAAGAAGAAGTGGATTTTGCTACACCTTTTACTTAAGGATTGTTTCATACCTCGCTGCACTAGTACTGTGCAGTGCAGTGCCAAATATGATGCTGCAGCAACCAAACGTACAACGCAGCTGCCAGCACGATATAGAAAAGGAGAACCCGGTCTGGCCGCCATTGTTTGTCCGGCATGGACGCGCTTTGGGGTATCGGAAAATGTTCGCAAACATTTTACGATCTCGGAATATTCGTTAGCGTATGCGTGGGCAGCGTCTTCAGCGTTGATTAACTTGTTCAAACGCGTTGTCTGGGGTACGCACCCGCATAATTCGTTACTTTTTTAACCGTTTCATGTTGCTACCGACTTGTAGTGTGCATGTCGACCAAAAAAAAAAAAAACAATGATGTTTATTTTTATGATAATTATCAAAAATAAGGAGTTCACACTGTAGAGAAGCTGGGCTGCGTGCAAGGCCCGACCCGCTCAGGCTGGGTCGTCAACATGCTTTCACATAATCAGCGGTCTTTTTTGTTAGGAGTCGAGCAAGAGCTAATTTACGTTTGGATAGGGCAAGTGATATGAAGAAAAAAAGATTAGTACAAAACTAAGTTATGTTAGCAACTCTCTATAAATTTGTTAAAACACAAAAAACACTCGGCAGTTGAGTCATAACTATAGAAAAAGGGACCGGATTTAGCGAACATGCACTGTTGTGAAAAAAATGTATAATTTTCACAGCTAGTATTATACGGACTATTTCTGCACAAAATACTGTAAAAAGCGTCAGTATATTGTAAAAAAAGAAATAATTAGGATAAAAAACACTAAATGTATATGTATTCGTTAAGTTATTACAGAGTTTGAGAACGTGTTTAGAAATAAAAACAAAAAATCTGACGCCCACAATGTAGAATTTTTTACATTTGTGTACCCGTAAAATTACAGTTGTTGTAAGAATATACAATCAAAAACCTCGCGTCAAACATGCTTTTGTTGGACAGACTGGATGGGACTGTATAATACCGTGAAATTTACATTTTTACTGTAAACTGTATTAGCAATTCACAATAGTATATTGAATGACATTATTTAAAATGAACAAGAGCGATAGTTAAATTAGTCATAAATAGGCCTGGACATTTTAAAAGAAAATACCCACTTTGCTGTATTTCCAAATACCCGCAAATACGGTATTCTATAGCTTTTTATACTATGTGACGGTAAATTTCAGGGTAATTTTAACACTGTAGGTTAAGGAATGTAGTTTCTTTTCAAATATAAGGCTCTCACACTGTTAAAAAATGTTCCTAATTTTACCAGACTTTACCTTTAAATTACGTAAACTCCAATGATTCAAAATCTTCACGCTTTATTACCTATACCTAACTAAAAGACAATTTGAAGCCGAAAAGGTAAATAAACATGAAATAATATCTACAGCATTTGAAAAAAGTAGAATTTCACGCTTAATCGTTATTAATTTTCTGGAATACGTTCTTTTGTAACTTAATTGTTTTAATTTAAGAATATGAACTAGGAAATTTTTTAACCTAAATAAAATGTGTTAAATAACAGTCGTAAGGTAACGTCATTAAAAACTGCAAAATCTTATTTTCCCTTTCCATTTTTAAAAATTTATTGATTTTTTAGTTTTTTTCTGAAAGTTCTTTTAGTGTTCTTTTTTTGTTTATTTAGAAAAAAAGTAGTACACACACATATATATTTAATTTTAGCAGCTGATATCCGTAAAGTCATGGCACAGTGGTAGTGCAGAAGGTTAGAACTTGTAATCTTAAGGCCCTGGTTTTCGAATCTACACTGTTAAAATTTCCGTCCGTATTAAGAACCACAGATTTTTCCGTAAATTTACGGAAAATCCTGTTTTTTTTTTTAGAAAACACAAAAAAAAAACAAAAAATTCAAAAACGCAAACAAAAACAAATGATAAGTTAGGAAAATTTCAAAATTTGTCTGACAGCAGAAATTTCCGTACTTTTTTTTTTGTTCCGTATGTTTAAATTATTAATAGAGACAATTTCTGTAAATTACTGTCACAGTTCCGTTAATTGACGAATTTCTGTAAATTTACCTAAAATATCTGGAAATACTGCTGCCAGAAATTTCCGTAAATTTACGGAATTTTTTTAACAGTGTATGAAGGTTAACATGTAATATTCAGTTTAACTCATTTGATGAGTAAGTAATTGTGGCATCGGTGGCGTATCGGGCCTACCCCTCTGAGTGGGCAAATTTCCCAGTCTGGTAAATTTAAGTGGGTCCCTCTCTGGGGGTCAAAAGGCCAATTTTTCCCGATCAGAGGGCTAAAAACTGCTGATTAGCTGATTTTTGGCATTTTTTTCCCGCCAAAGTCGTCGGGGGGGGGGGGGTGCAACCTGCCCCCTGCCCCCACTGCCCCCCGCCGGTTACGCCACTTGGATGGTATTAGAATGTATATATTACCATCTAAAACTAATGTACTAATATTATTTCAAATTACATAAAAGCTTTTTAACAGCTCGTGGCACCTTCCCCCAAATCAAGACAAAAAAACGATTTTGTCAACAGCCTTTTTTATATACTGTATAATAAAAACACAAAATGAATACGGAAATACCTGTAAATTTTTCCGTTTTTATACGGAGAAGTAGATAGCCTGGTTAAAATTCGTATAGTCGGCCCCAGTTTTCCAACTTTATAGCCGATTTTGCTTCTTAACTGGGAGTGTAGGGCCTATGCATCTGGTAATACTATTGCTGTTCTGCGTGAAAACAACAATCCTTCAAAAAGCTAAGCTCTGTCAAATTGGCTAATAGATATACAGATATTTTATATGCCATGTTTCATTTATTAAAGGTGGGTGACCCGACGACAACACCCCCCCACACCACACCTAACACCCATCACAAGACACACACACACACTCCTTACAACTTACTCTACACTACTCTATCAAAATTGAGATTTTTCATCATAATTGGTTTTTTTCATCATACCAACAACATAACAGATAAAATTACAATGAGGGAATTATTTATGGCCCACCACGCCCACTCTAACCATCAAATGTGATCTTAAGGAGGAATTTTTTCACCGTGAGCACCTTTTGATCTTTGTGCCATGCAAACTCTTTCGCAACCAATGCGGTTGCGTTCGATGAGACGCTCACGGTAATACGCACAATCTGCGTTCGTTCCTTTTTCGCGTGTTCTCGGTAAAACACGAATACCCCCAAATGCGCGTAGTTTTGGTTGGACAAAGATTTTGTACAGTCCGGTATAGGCAGACCGGATTCCTTTTCTATATCTGTGAGCTGCAGGTATAAATAGTTTAAATTATTTTAACTCTGTTTGCAGTACGGCAATGCAGTATACTGGACATAGACCGTAATCGAGCACTGCAACTTACCGCAACCCGCGTTGCAGTGTATTTAGTGATGAACCTTTAGGGTACCTGTTGATTAGTCCACCATGGCCAAATAGAAGCTCTTTGTCGAGTTATTTTAATTTTCCTTGATACCAATCAAAATTAACTTTATTATTAAAATGATAGCTAAAACAAGCTTAAAGGTGCATGCTAACTCTGTGAAAGATTAGTTTAGGTTTTGGTTGATCCAGAGTGCAATTTAATATATATTTTTAACTATGCACTTCCCTTTTTGGTTGTAAAAGGTTGCCTTCTGTGACCAGTGTAAGTTGTTTATTACCATCACGAGTAAATCAAACAAATTAATACAATATGTTACACCCTTATCTGCCATGGTCCCATATAAGAAATGTTTTAACCTGGACAATGGGACTTCTTGATTCATTTAATGGATTTAATCTCCCCCTGACTTACAAAAAAGTGTCCCAATTCAAACAATGTCAATAATGTGTACACTTAGAGAAACATTTCCTCTGTCCAACAGCTAATATTGAGTAAAGGCCCTATCAGTGATTTGCTAAATCACAAAAATCATAAAATTCAATTTTTTGGCATTATGTAACAAGGTAAGGTATCCTAACATCCGCAAATGATACAACCAGAAGCAACCTATAAGGAAAACAATTTTCGTAATTACGGTCCATACTGAGCTTACTACAACCGTAATGATGGATTAACCGTAAAAAAAAAAAAAGCTTGGAACCGGGCCATTTTCCTTCCTTTTCTTTCTGTCAATTCGTCAGTTGGAAAAAGTAACTTTTGAGAATTCAGACTTATATAATTATTTTGAACCTCTGATAAATCACTGATAGTGTCTTTAAATGCTGATTCAGAGATTTCCAAATGAGGCACCCTCAATTTTCTAACAAACTGTGATTTTTTTGCACTACATATGCGTGTCCACATCCTACTAATCAATGTGGGAAAGGTGAGCTCCTATCAGTGTCCGTCATATAGAAAATCACAACGTTGTAACAAAATTCCCGATCTTATAGTTTTTGTAACACACATCCTTGGTACTACTAGAGGGTGTTTTTGAGTCATCCCCAATGCCAGTCCAGTTTTGGGAAATTTCACCTCAAATGGGTTCATGTGATCAAATAAAAATCCCAAATCCTATTCTTAACACATAAAAACCCTGACTTTAACTCTCATTTTAGCCCAAAAGCGTTAGTACTCAGGAATTTTTTGCATTATTAGAAATGTCTTGTGGTTCGAAGCTTTTGGAACACTTTTTAATCCCTAGCTAAGTACTGACATGTGTTAGTACAGTAGGTATTGGCACATTGCTATGCATCAATGGTATTGATTCAAAACCCCTCTGGGTACTACTATACTACCCATAAAATGTTTTACACTTTTAAACGAAAAAATCCTGCTTTATGTCCTCCTGCTTCTAAAACTGGACTTTCTTCCCTACGTGTATATATATAGCAGTGTATAATGATGTAAAAGTGAATTGAATATGGTATGACACAATAGTGTTGCTGTGGCATTAAATCCTAATTCCTCCTCCTTTAACCATGTCTGTAAAAAACAACAAAGACAAGTAGTCCAGCAGATTTCATGGGTTCCCATGCATCCCCCTTAAAACTTAATTCTACCTTAATTTTTAGAATCTCTACAACATCTACTTAAAGAATTTTTGATGTTACCAAAATCAAATATTGTCCCACGGGGTCCGTTTTGCCGGCTATCTTTGATTAAGAGGGATTAATCGCGTACAAAGTGGTTCAATTTTAGTTTGAAAAGTATCTCAAATGATTGTCCACCATAAGGAATCAAAAAATAAAGTTTGGTATATCTGTGATGTTCAGTTACGAGATATGGGCGAAAATGTGTGATAAAGGTCAATGAACGTTTGATTGGTCATATGCATTGTACAGGGGGCCAAATTTCAAAATCCATGGATCTTGGCAAATTGGTATCCAAATGGTAGCTATGAGCATGAGCAATCAGAAAAGGTAGAGTTTGCACTATCTAGGATGTTTAGTTAGTGGTAAATTAGGGGTAAAGTTACCTTTTTATCAAATTTGTATTGTTTTGTGGGGAGGGAATTAGGGACTAATCCTCTCTTTCCTAACCGATGAACCAAAATGGAAGATCTTAAATCATGGAACTGTACATTTCCAGATTGCTCATGCTCTACCAAAAATTGCCAGGTGAAGAGTGAATGGTGGCAGTGATGTCACTGCCATCCGCTAGCAGTCAGGAAAAGTATATCATTTTTTCCTGCATTTTTCCACACCATGTTGACATTAAATTAATTTCAAATAAGTTGGAAGTGATTGAAGTGTGAGTTCATTTTAATTTGTTTCATTTTTTCTTTTCTGGGACCCCCCACTAGGTTAACCTTAACTCCCCATATCAGTTACAACTTTGTTTCAAAATCTATTTAAAAAACAAAAAATTGTTATTTAAATTTCAAATCCCGACATTTAAAAAGTCCTCTAGTTTAGCAATTAAATGATAGGTGCTAATTCATTTAAATACATGTAAAAAAATGTTAATTTGGAGGGAGACTGTACATCAAAAATGGCATTGTGAGAAAATCACTTAAAGGTACACGGAGATTTTGGGGCACCCACATATTTGTCATATGTAGTACTTTCATATTGGATACGACTAGTCATGGGACATGTTCCTTTCTGTTGCTGTTTTGTTGTCCCCATCGTGGGGCTAGGGGAAAACCAAGTGTAAATTCCATAATTAATTTTAACATCATACATCGTCTGTAATACCCACAATAAAACTAAAAACTGAAACTGGCACATTTCTTGAAAAAGAATCAATGTCCTTAATTTCATTCCACCAATATCAAGTTACTAGTGGATACACATAGCCTTCAGCAAACCCTGGAGTTAAAGATATTCAATCACGCGGCCCCGTTATGCGTGTAGAAAAACACTTCAAATTCCTTTCATCTGGGAGTGCCAGGACCATTGTTTATCTTGTCCGCGCAGCTGAAGAGATTTTCGCTGTTACGCTCTCCAATTTAGACTGGTGAGTACTTTCAGACAAAATACTTAACCTCTTCACAGATAAGATAAATATTGAGCTTTCTATAGTGTGTTGTTCAATTAACTTGGCCATATTTTTCATCATTTGTATTAAAAAAAAAGGGAGAAACATGACAAAACATCATGACAGAATGTTGCTGTGCAAAAGCTTTGACCTAACACTTTGGGACAGAACCAAATCCGTAACTTATTGCTTAACTTACATTTCTATTCAATTTTCCCGCGTTTTTCAGAAGAAAATTTAGTGTCAACGACCTATATTATATGTAACTGGTTATTATTGCGAGAGAGGACGGGTATTTGTCACTCAACCCGAATCGCGGAGGTGGTAACGCCTGGCTATAACAATTGCCCTACATACCCGTCCCCGCGTAATATCTTTGAGCTCATGGTAGCTGGTCTATACATTCCATTGGTCCCTCTGAATATTTGGGAAAAAGAAATTGGTGTGACATTTTATATATTTTTAAGAAAATGTGCCAGTTTTAGGTTGCGGAAACAGACAGTTATGTGATCAATAATTTTTATTTGAATTTACCTTGGTTTCCCTTAGCCCCAGATGGGGACTACGATTTGTTATACAGTTTGTTATTTGGTCCACGTCCCATGGTCTAGACCCCAAATATTTGCTTACCTTTTTACTTGGTTACAGAAATGCCTTGAAAGTGAAAATAAGAATGTGATTTTCATTTGCTTAATTTCAATATAAACTAGGCTGAAATTTGTATTTGTCTCCTATTTGAAATGTTAGAAATTGTTGCAACATTTTTGTACCAAAGAAATATTTTCAGCTTAATCCTTTCACCTAGGGGCCCTTTCTAATAGAAAGTGTTATATTAGTGCAAAAATTAGAATTTTTTTCACATTTAGGGGACACCTGTTTATGTGAATCTCTCATTGCACCTTTAATTCCTTTCAACACCCTTAGGTGTAATGCTTTCTAACCATGATCTCTGATTGGATTTTACATAATCTCCAGATATAACCTCTGAGTAACCAATCAAAATAACCTATATTGTCCAAACCTTAGCTTTTCTTATCATTGGAATTATTGGCTAAATATCTCATCATTAAACCTATAAACCAATAAATTTGGCTTGTCAAACTCAGCAGGGTAATTGAAGGTGTGGTGCCTCTTATGGGAATTTGTCCGGTTTTACTTATCACTTCATTCTCATTTCATTGTAGATCCATGTGTACCAAAGTGTATATCTTCTGAAGATTATGATGTATACCGATTCATTAAAATGTAATATTATTTATACAACTATTTAAATTTATAGATTTTCAAAAAAATTAAAAATATTGTTGTTTTTTATATCTTTTTGTGTGCTGTCCTAGCTGCATGCTTATTGTGGGGGTGTGTCAGATTGGTCAAAATTCACTTGGAATTTCATGATCGTGCTTTTCCCCAGCAGGAGCTCCATCCGAGCTATAGCTCTCCTCATAAATGAAGGTCTGGGGTTGGGCCCCAATAATTTTGGTGGTGCTCAAATACCCTTGAGCCTCCCATAATCTGAACTCTTTTACCAAAACATAAATTCTAACGCATCCCCTCTGGCACCTACCCACCTCATGGAGGCCTCCGCCTCCATCATCCTTCAAGTAGCTCCCAATCCTGAAAATTTTCCTAATCCTATGTATGTTTCATAAAGAGTAATACTTCACAAGAATGTGAAGTATTACTAAGTGTAGTATGTAACACTTAACATATAACTTATGTAACCCTAAGTAATACTTACATAATATTGGATGATATGAGAATATATACCGCACAAGTCGGGAAAATATTTAACAAGCCAAAGGCGAGTTCGATATTTTCTTGACAAGTGTGGTATGATTCTCATATCACCCAAAAAAAAAAGGCCATCCAATATTATTATTGTTATATAATATGAAGCTGACTGTAAAATGCAACACAATTTGCGAAGTGGGGTATGGTAGTCACTTTCATGACTTTGCCAGCCATGGCCTACGAATTCTTTTACCCTGCAGGAAGACTTGAAGCAAGCTTCGAAGGCCAAGTCTTGTCTAAGTTGTGACACTGACACTGAGTTGTTTTTTGTGCTATGTCCAGTGGTATATTCTCTTCTGTTTTGCGTAGGATTCTTCCTCATGTAACACAACTGTGCCAGTGGTGTTTTTGTCGTCTGTGTGTACGCGGCCACTTTCAATGTTTACGCTTTGAATACGATTCCCCGCTAAGCTACTGGAGCACCAACGCAGCAAGCAAGCCTGAGCAATATGTAAACTCATATAAAGTTCATGGACGCTTTAAAGGATCGCACATATTACTAGTGCTAAGTAAGCTACCATAAACCAGGTAACAAAACCAACTGCACGGTATCAAAAAATATTGTTCAATGATTTTGAAATACTGTACAGTATTAAAAGTATGCAGTATAGAAGGAAGCTTCATATTATATAATAATTCACATTCTTGTGCAGAACTTAAAATTTTATTGCCTAGGTTGTAAATAACAGCACATTACGTTCGTTACGTAAATAGTTGTCCATTAAGCATAAGGGGCAGCCAAGAAATTCCAAATTTTGACGTCACCATTGGTATAATTGTGATTCTTCAAAAAAGTTATTTGAAAATGTTTTCACTTATATCTAAAATATTTGAAACCTGTCTATATAGTGTTAAATATCCGTGAAAAGCATATTTCGTCAGCTTTACAACGACACCCCATTTGTAATAATCACTTGCTTTACATCAGAGTACCTCTTATGGTAATGCAGTAGGGTCCCAAACACAATGTGCCAGATTTAACCATTTCTGGGCTCAACTTATTGATACTGAAAGAATTTGTTTTGGCAAACACCAGTGGCGGCACCAGACTTTTTTGGGTGAGGGCAATGTAATTTTTTTGGGGGGATAGTGAATTTTTTTGGGGGGAAAAACAACCAAAATTTGAAGATTTTTAACAATTTAGCCCCAAAATGCTGATTGTTTTAAAAATATGACGATTTTTGGCCCAAAATGGCAATTTTTTTGTCAAAAACCCATCTTCGGGAGGGGGGTCGAAAGAAATAAGGGGACAATTCCCCCTCCCCTCCCCATGCCCCGCCCTTGATGTTGCCACTGGTAGGCCTAATGGCAAATGTACTGACCCTATTTTGCAGTATTCTCAACAAATTTCATTACCAACACAGTTATCAACTTATAAACACAAGCACTGCCTTAGGTAACCCATTTAACCTCCAGACTGTTATTGACAACGAGTGTCCTGATGTAATTGTCGGCACAGAGTCCTTGTTAAATGAAAATATCAAAACAGGTGAGATAATACCAGAGTGTTATCAAATGTTCCGCAGGGACCGCAGCCATGGTGAAGAGCGACCGTGGAGGAGGGGTATTTATTGCAATTCACAACAGTCTTGTTGCTAAGCTGAGCCGAACTTTGATAGTGACTGTGAACTAATTTGGGCTAGTATTCACATCAAAACATGTCCGCCCATATTAATTGGTGCGTTTTACCGATCCCAGAATACTGATCGTGACTATATGGGTTATCTTGAAAAATCACTTGCTATTCCGCCGAACCACGCACATGTTTGGTTAATGGGGGACTTCAATCTCCCAGATGTGGACTGGATTGAGAATAAGTTTAAACCAGGGGGATGTACCCAGGACCAAGCAAAAAAGATGCTGGAACTGGCAGCTAACATGCATCTTCATCGGGTGGTTACAGAACCCACACGCGATGATAGTATGATCCTCGACCTTTGCTTTACCAGTTTACCTACCTTGGTTCAAGAAGTTCGTGTTATTGCTGGAATAAGTGACCACGACATTGTTCGCATTGACACCTTGATCAAACCACAGCGTAGTAGACCGATTAAGCGTAAAGTTTATTTGTTCAATAAGGCTGATGTCAATGGACTTACCGATGCTCTGAATAAGTTGGGTGATTCTTTTACTGATGAGAAAACTG
>JAMKCH010039942.1:0-13899 GCA_023653785.1 Ophioderma brevispina
AATTAAATACTATTACATTTTAATATGAAGTTGGATTAAATACATCACTATTCTACGATTTTTACCTTATTTGGGTCAATTTTGACCTTTTTTGGCCCATAAAAACTTGCACCACTTCTGATTTCTACATCCATCCAGGCAATGAGCACCACATATGTACCTAACATGTGGTAGCAATGAAAATTTTCTACTCTTCCACCTACCCCTTGATGCCCAAAACTGGTCCGGGCTGACGTACTAAAAGAACCGCACCCCCAAATAAATCCTGCGTACGGCCGGCCCTGCCTACTTAACTGTGCATAAAATAAGGTCTATCACAATAGTTTCTTCTGTATTCCCGTGTATAACACTCCAATTTTATTATATATACACCCAACACATAACTCGTTAACATATAATTATCCCACACATCAACAAAACCCCATAACTCACTTCCCAAATCAAGGTGTTTAGATCTGCAGTGTAGAAGAGAGCACAAATAGCACACAATTGTTTGTCAATACCAAATTTCACCCAAAAAACACCCAATTACTTCCCAGTTGCCACATTAGCTGAATCATAATTGGACCACCCAATACTGGGTGGAAATAAGAAAAAAAAGGGGGCTCCCGTCCCACCCCCAAAACAGGAGTTTTCTATCTCAGACAGACGAACCTATAACGATGAACTTTTTATTTTTATGGTAAATTAATTTTAAAACAGTTCTCTCAACAAAAATTAGGACTTACTTGAATTTTCGTCCTGCATCCGCAAGGACTTCCTCAGAATTGATGAGAAGTGGGAGGTTGGTCATGTGACCTATGGGATGAACCGCGGTCACATGACCTGATGACAGATGAATAAATCGGAGATAAGCTGTATCTGCTCTTGTCCTGATTGAGGTCTGGCTCCAGAGATGCAATAGAGTAGGCCTCCTTGATGCCACGTTGGAGATATCTGGATTCAGTGTCCAAAATCTTGACATCCTCGGGGAACTTGTGATCCTCAGTTTTAAGGTGGGCTCCAAAGGGGAGGAGGCTTTCTTGTGTTCAGAGATCCGATATTTAAAGAGACATGAGGAGATTTCCAGAAAGAAGCGCCCCAATTTTTCTCGAACCTAGGTTTTTTACATATTTGGAATGCTTACCAATGTATTAGATCACACCTGAAGTGAATAAGCCGAATACGCCGCCTTTATGTAATAAGATGATGATTTAGTAGTTTATGTCGTGCACGACAGAAAGTCAAAGCATGGTTTTCTATGGGGAACGATTATGATAGCAGGCAAGTTCAAAACAAGGTTTGCGGTGGTTTTCTTTTGCACCTGTTCGTCCAATAAACCTTCCAAACGTTCTCGGTAGGTGGTGTACAACCGATCCAGTGAAATTTGAGAGAAATTCATATCCTAAAAAATCTCCTCCTGTCACTTTAAGGGGCCTTTCCGTCTCACCCACATACTGAGATGGGCAGTCAGAACAAGTGAGCCCGTAGATAACATAAGAACGATCACATTTCTTAGGTTTGTCTTTGGGGGAAACCATTATACTTATGGTGTTAGTGGGTTTAGCATGAACTTGAACACCCGCTTTACGAATGGTGCGACTTAGAGCCTCCGTAGCCCCCTGGATGTAAGGAAGGAAGATACTGCCGACAGGGGTAGTGTTCTGCGACCTGGGTCTAGGAGTGATCTTATTGCTGGCTGAAGATTGCCACACCCATTTGGTGTAACCACACACTGAGAGAGCTTGTTGAATGTGACTAAGTTCTTGTTCCAGAAAGTCTTGATTGGAGGAAATGGTATTGGCCTGGTGTTTCAAAGTGCGAATGACGCCCAAGCCCCAGCGCCAAGCTTAAGTTTAAGTGGTTGATGACTTTCGAAATGGAGGTATTGGTCAGTGGAAAGACAAACCTCATCCTTATTTTGTGTGAAGAGCGTGTCAACATGGCACTTTTGTTGTCTTGTTCATACTCCACCTTAAATTTCATGTCAGGGATGTATTGAGTTCAAATTGAGTTTTTTATTAAAGAAATAATTTGTTATTATTGCGTTTTTTAATTTTTGACCCACGGGCTCGCACTCCGAGGTTTGTGAAATTAACGTTTCGTTAGAAGAGCTGGTATATTGGCAAACTTGGTTTTCGAGTTATAGGACATTTTTTTAGGCCTACCATAGCTGGTCATGCAGCACATCCGCCATCACTACATTGAGCTTGGTGAATATCATGTCGCCCAGTGCTAATTCATCAAGCAGCTAACGGCAGACCGGCCGTAGATGAATTTATCAGTAGAAAGATAATAACTTTTATTTTATGATAATATATGACCTCACACGGTTATAATATGTTCAGAGCTTAACAAAATGGCGGCAGATTATGGTCCTGAGTCAGGAGGTCGCGTAAAGGTAAGGGAAAGAATTTAGTATTCTGCCACGGATACAATTCGGCAACGTTAACGGATCAACCCATGTTAAAGGTGCCGCATTTTAAATGGTGGCAGATACTAAATTCATCCCAAAGGAGGCCTGTGGGTACGTGGAATCTTTTAATTGTCATTTTCTGTCTGTCGCCTGACACGGTGACGTCACGGAACACACTTCAGGGCGCACAACACTAAATCATCCACGTTTGGGGGATGGTAGGTAGTTCCGGTAAAATGACAAACATGTTTGAGATAGTTCATGATTTGCAGTCCTTTGGGGACCTGTTCCTAGTGAGGGTGTTAAGTTAATAAAATGAAAGAGTATAGCCTTGACCATCGCTGAGATTATCACAAATTTGGAAATTCGATTCGGTGTAGAACTAGGCCCTCGACTTCCGGCCCTGATCGAAAGCGGTTATGAGGCATACACGTCGGCTCAAATATAGTGGTGGCGCTGTTCATATGCCTTTCTTAAAATCTCTACTAGAATGATATCCAACCTGAAACTTATCGAAAGTTTTTAGTTTGATCTATATGGAAATGAATCATCTACTCAAATATTTTCACGCGGGGTGCAAATCAACGGGCGCGATGTGGTATTTTTACGTGTAATTTTCATGGAGCGATTATTTAGTTGTTGCGCCCTTCAAACCTCATCCGGATGTGATTTTTGCTATTTCGAAGTCTGCAAATACCTCAGATTTTATGTAATTTTTTTGAGATTTACATTAGACAATCTATATTTGACCAATCGCATTGGAACAAATCCAATTTTTAACATTTACCAAAGGAAATCGCTTGAAGACAAGGTTCTCATGAAAATTGATCTATTTATTCCATGTTTTCGCTATGGACTGCAGCTGCAATTTGTCTCAAATCCTGATTGAGATGTGATTGTTGACAGCTAGCGAAATCAAAAGTACATTGAAATTCAATGTACTGGCGTGGTGTGTGTTTATGACTATAAAGGCTAAGTGAATAGCTAGTTATCAAGTCCAATTCGCTTTGTTTCTTGTTTTTAAGAGCAGCTCGCGATGTTCAAAACCGCGTTTCCGCATTTTTTTGACCAAAAAACGTGCGCGAGTTTTACATTGAAATTTATACTCCACCAAAATCCCTAGAGGTATTTTCAGAAGAAACCCATTGTGGGTTTTCTTGACTTTATATGACATATGTAAGAAGAAAGAAGGTAGAAAAAGAGCTCAGCAAAGATGCGAAATTACTGTTTCCCACCCCTACCCTTATTATTTGCACGGCAAATCGCCATTAACACGCGGTTATAGTACCAGCCGATGCGGGGGGGGGGGGGGGCTGGTTTGCGGTTTTTTGGGTGTTGGTGGGTGTCAGTGAAATACGGCATATCAATTACTTAAGTGAGGTGTTCGATTATATTAATTTCTTGAAGATAATTCAAGATGTTTGAATCTCACAATTCAAACTTAGTTCCACAAAAACGTGTTTGTTTTAACAGCTGTATTTCTTTGGGGTAAAAGCAGTAAAGAGCGCCCAAACAAAAATGACACAAAAATGGATATTTTAGAATATAGATCAATTTATTGGAGATCCCGATAATCCCGTTGCATGTGTCGTGGGGAAGCAAAAATATGACCTTTTTCTTTAAAAAACGTCCATATTGGTCAAAAAATCAAGAAAAAAATAAAAACCAATGTTTATTCAAGTGTGTTGAAAGGGCGCCCACAACACTATATCACTCCACGTTTTGGGGGAATGGTAGGTAGTGCCGGTAAAATAACAAAAACATGTTTGGGATAGTTTGCAGTCCTTTGGGGACCGGGTTCCAGTGAGGGTGATATAGTATAATAAAATGTGTAAAGAGTATAGGCTTGACCATCGCTGACATATCACAAAATTTGGAAATTCGATTCGGTTCTTGTTTTTTTGTAGAAAACTAGGCCCTCGACTTCCGGCCTGACGATGTGGGAAAGCGGCGATGGAGGCGTACACGTCGGCCTCAACATTATTGGTGGGCGCTGTTCATATGCCCTTTTTAAAATTTTCACATCTACTAGAATGATATCCAAAAAATGTGAAACTTATCGAAAGTTTTAGTTGTGATCTATAGGGAAATGAATTCCTAATATTCAAATATTGTTCACGCGGGGGTGCAAATCAGCGGGCGCAGTGTGGTATTTTTACGTGTATTTCAATGGAGCGATTATGTAGTGTTGTGCGCCCTTCACAGATCGAATCTATAACCCTCTACACAATAACACATCTCTCCATTAGGACATGCCATCATTGTCAATGTTACATGCATCAGACTTATCATGAGTCAAACTGACCAATCAGTCCATGAATCAATTAGAAATGATATAGACATGATTTAAACTACTTAGTTCTCCAGGTAGACAAGGATGTATATATTTATAATCTTTCCCTGGCGATGGCCAGCGCACGCTAGTGTTGAAAAAAACCACAGTACACTTGGCCGGATTCGAACCGCGACCTTCGTATACATGCACGACGCTCTAACCGATTTCGAACCGAACACCGATAGATGATATCTATCAACTCTTCTACCAACCCTGCTGTGATAGCTAGTCGGTTAGAGCGTCGTGCTGTGCATGTAATACGAAGGTCGGCCGGTTCGAATCCGGCAAAGTGTCTACATTGGTTTTTTTTTTTCAACACTATCGTGCGCTGGCCATCTCCAGGAAAGATTAATAAACTATAATAATACATGATATAGACATGTTAGAACAAAAAATCTGTTGGCCCAGGCTAGACTGTCTATAGTCACTTCAAAGTTCAAAGCTATTAGCCGGGGGAAGCGGGGCTGACGTGACATGGCGGCGGTGCGCCGTGTGAAAACAAAGGGGAAGCCAGGTGAAAACAAACTGCACAAAATTGGCTTCTTACGGGTTAGTGTCAACACTAGCCTAGGCTAGTGTTTTTGTTTTACCAAATTTTGATTTTGCACCATTTTAAACATCACCATGTGTTTCTATCGTTACCAACAAGTTATCCAATGCAGACAACCCTGACTTGTAATTTTGCCGATTTTAAAACAGCTATTTTGACCATTTAAGTCACAAAAACCACATGGTCTTAATGGCGGTAATTTAAGCACCATTACACGCCGTCCAGGCGCAGATCGGTCGCGTGGTGATTTTGCTGCGTAATGAAGCGTTGCGGCATGTTTTAATGAACTTTTACGCAAACGCACTTGGGAAACAAAAAAATATTTGAAAATGTAAACCGCTAATAGACAAGGTGCAATTTCAAATTATCTGATTTCTGGAGTTGAAGACATTTTCGAGGTTTGATTCAATAGTGCATTTTTTAAGGGCATGCGCCATGAGTTGGGTGGTTTATACTAAAAGGGTGGGAGGCGTCGTTACATTTTTTAAAAATTTTTTCATCAACATATTTTCCTGTAGAATTGGAACTGAACATGGTATTGGGCTAGTTTATGTCTCATTTTTGTAGGAATTTCTCTGACAACACTTGTGTAAAATTTCTTTTCTACCAAGTTACACTTTTTTTTCACAACCCTTTTGAGTGAAGTATTGTCCTGGGTGGAGGATCCTACAGTGGAGGATTCCTACGGAGAGGCATGTGTAAGGTATAGAATTTGGACTTTTTCACTTTCTTGTTGTGTATTTTGGCTGGATCTTCATAACCCCTGTGTCTTAAATGGTTTATACATTCTTGTTTTCCAAAATCAACCTGGCTTCAAAATTAATCTAACTTTGATTAATTAATTATTATAATTAATTATACTTTTTTTTTTTTTTTTTTAATGTAATTGAAATAGTAAATGTTAATTAAAACAGACCATGCTCCATTGTGTGTTTGCTGGCACCAAATTTTACGTGGAAAAGGTATTTGATTAATTTTTGCTTTGGCCTTTCATTATTTATATGTATGTCCAGTGTAGGTAGGGGTAGAAGATGTCATGACCCTTTTTATGTTTGACTTATACACTGTTAGTGTGAGGTTGCACAGTGACCCCCTATCGTTCTATTATATATTTTTATCAGATGGTTTTGGTCATCAGATGGTTAAATGGTATCAGATGGATTGGTAAAGTTAAAAAATTCAATTGGTGGGAAGTTATAGGCATGACAGTCCTTCCAGTACTGAAACCAGAGGGTCGCCATTATCTAAACACTGTAATTATCATTGAACGCCCAGGGTTGCAAAAAGTTGTTTCTTTTCCTCAGGAGCAAAATGCAATGTTCCATAGGTAACTACAAGACTTTCAACCATTTCCTCGGAGAGGCACTCCCAGCTCCCGCATTTTTTGCCCCCCTGCCACGGCCCTCTAGTTTCAGAACCGAGCTATTGGCGGGAGAATGAATATAACAAATCAAGTATTTCCTCCTCGATTTACAATAACACTTAAGCAAGTTACCTGCAAATTTCTATGATACGAAGAATCTCACATACCTGCTCTTCCATATGGTGCAGTTTCAAGCTTCAAAAAAATTAAAAATAACGATTTTGGACGTATTTTTGGGAACAAGGCAGAATCCTTTTTCGTCTAATTCCAAACTATGAGCAGTGTGGGGGTTTAAAAGGTCAAACCCCCTGGTCATATCCGGGGGGTCATACACGTGAAAAAACTTACGAGTATGTAGGAGTATTGTTTGGAGTGGTTGAACGCAACTTCGAAGTGTTAGCGGCGGTGTGGGCCAGACATTGTGAACGCGACGGTAGTATCACGGCCCAGTCGTTTTTTAAATGAGAGTAAATTAGGATTTTCGAGCTATTTTGGCCGGTATTTTGGACAAGAGAAGTAGTAACGTGATATCTTCTCGAATGGATGGTAGGTAGGAGAGAGAATTTTTTCAAGAGGATATTTGGGCGGGCCCAATTATATAAACAGTTGTGTTTGCAACATGTCATAATATCCATTGCCAGGTAGCAAGATCTATCCACAGGATATTGAATTCGAAAGGAAATCTAAAATTTCTACTGGAGATGAGATGAAATTAACTTTATCAAAAGCAATTTATAACAGGGTAGCTTTATTTTTCGTTTAGAAAGGAACATTGGACAAAATCTGAATGCATCCTAATTTATCCAATACTGTGGGCAATTCCGGAGTTGCGGGCGTACATTTCAGAAACTTTGGGAACCTAGAATTTTTCAATGATTAAAAGCATTGGATTCTTGTTATACTTCTGATCTGAAATTGTCTTTGGATAGAAGCATAAAATGGACAATCTTATCCAATACATTTGGTCAGCAAGATAGGCTACAAAAAAACCCCCGTTGGGACGTATTCACAGAAAGTTGGTAATTTTTGGGAGGTCGCAACACTGTTGAAGTGTATGGAACAATTGTTGGAAACTGATACAGTTTTTGTTTGCAAGATGGGGACCCAAGGTGAAATAAATCCAGCAACAAAGAAAAAAATCACAGACATTCTCTTAGGTTAACTTTCTTAATTTTGACCGTGGGAGTTACTTTTTTTGCGTTGCGGACGGACAATGTGAAATATCTCGAAGTATTCTCAATATGTACGTCCGCAACACCAAACTGAAATGCAATATGTCTCTGGACAATAAACACTGGTTGAAAATAAGACACATCTAAGAATATGTTGGGGATCAACTTTTAAAACTTAAAACTTTATTTTTTTTAAAACACAAAGTTGAATCTATAAATAGATGGTTAACAGTGGTAAATTTGGGAGTGTACGTCCGCAACAACAATCGAAATGATTTCTGAACAATAAACACTGGTTGAAATAGACCATCATACAGAATATTTGCGTCAACTTTTAAAACATTAAAAATCTTTATTTTTTTAAAACACAACGTGTGATCTATAAATAGAGGTTAAAAGTGTAAATTTGGGAGTGTACGTCCGCAAAAAAACTTCCAATTTTTCATTTAATTTTAATATTTTCACATTTTGGCCATGTGATTTTAATGGAGTTTTTCACCACCAAAGTGTATCACTAACCTAAATGACTTCTGATACATGTTCATTTCTTTGTCATTCCTATTATGACCTTTACAAGTCTTGCATTGCATCTGTGCTGGCGTGTGTAGGCTGGGGGGGGGGGGCAAATACAGAATTAAAATAGCAAAACCTATGGCTTGTCCTTTCAAGCGTAAGAACTGTACATACCAGGTGGGGATAGTGGTATTCTGAAAGGGTATGAACTAGGAATATATTTATTTTGTTTTTGAGATTACAGGGTGATGTCCCCTACATATAGGGTGATACCCACAACAACTATACAAAGTATTATAACTGTTTCATTCTGCTTCTATTTGGATAAAGATGCAAAAGTTTTACAGCCTTAGATGTATTGGAATTCATGTACTTATTAATATCCCCAGATTAATGTACCACCAGTATTTATAGTTGCTGCTTGATTACCATACACACACACTGTGATCATTTAGTTAACTTTATATGCTGAAGTTTATTAAGATTTTCATTACAGGTGTTTAAAACTTTCCTCATCAACTTACAAACTAAGCCACAATGATCAAGTGTGATTAATTGTGAATTATCAAATGTGAAAATATCCAAAATGCTGAATACTTCCAGATTTTGTCATTTTAACAATTGTATCTACACACGTTTGGTGTTGACTTTCCCCCCCAAACATAATGTACTTCCCAGCTGATTAGACCGAAGCAAAATAGTAATCCAAACACATGGGATTGGAAACCAGCACAGGGGGTGGGGCAGCGATGTGTGAAAACACACAAAGCATTGGGAGAAGCAAAAGTCAGCACTGTAAGCCTCTGGCAAGCCTTCCCTATTACTTGTCCTCCATGTACTGTATTAGCCTGATGCATTTGTGTTGTTTACTGATTATGGTCACAACCTTGCAAGGACACAATCCCTGGTCGGTTGGTATTTCCAGGCTCAACACATTTCTGGTCAGATGATGCTAGTTAGCTCTAGTACATAGTTTTTCAATGGACTATGGGTGTAACATTCTGCACATGGTAATTTTGAAAAATGGTTTATTTGTCCGCAGAATGTAAAGTGTGTGTTTTTTCCATATAAGCCGCATGCGCCCAATCGAATTTGGACACTTAGTGACTGCTCATTAAGTATTCTGGTCATTCAGATCGTTATATCCTCTACCCAGTAAAATCATTTCTTTCTCAATTTAAATACTGTCTGGATTTGCCCTGATCCACTAACCTTTCCTTTGTGTGTGTGTGTGTTTGTGTAAGGGGGTGCATCGTGCATGTGTGTGAGGGTGTGTGTGTGGTGTTGTTTGGGGGTGCGGTTGTTTTCACCTACAACCGAGGACACACCCCTGACTTTTCACTGTATAAATGCGGACATCGTTACAACCGGGAATCGTCTCGTTTGTAACGATGTTAAATAATTCTAAGTATTTGCATTTTTTTTTTTTTTTTTTTTTTTATTCGCCGTTAATAATTACTTTTATCGGTGTTAGGGTTAGGTTAGGGTTAGGTTTATGTTTAGGGTTAGGGTTTAGGGTTTATAGTTAGGGTTATGGTAGAGTTTAGGGTTAGGATTAACCCGAACCCTAATCCTAATCACTGTAGCGAGTAGATCACTCGGCTTTCGCCCTAACCCAAGTCCTGTAGCGATAGATCACTCGGCTTCATTCACCCTAACCCTAAGTCACTGGGTGAGTATATCACTGGCTTTCGCCCTAACCCTAAGTCAATGGGTCGAGTAGATCCCTCGGCTTTCGCCCTAACCCAAGTCACTGTCGCCGAGTAGATTTCGCTTTCGGCCCTAACCCTAATCACTCACTCCTGGAACGAGTAGTATATGGGCTTTCGCCCAACCCATCACTGGGCGAGTAGATCACTGGGCTTTCGCCCTAACCACCCTACAGTCACTCCGATTAGATCACTGCTGGCCTTCTAGGCCTGCTGGCGCAAAAACCCTCTCATGAATAGTGATGTAAGTTAATATCATAAAATTCATAAAATTTCATAAAATCTCATAATATTCATAAATCTCATAATATTCATAAAATTTCATAAATCTTCATTAAATGCGTACATTTTAATAGGCCTGCGGCCAAAACAACAGTTTAGCTAACTACTAGATAGGGCCTGCTTCCGTCAAGCTTTTAACATTTTACCACCTTACCCCATAATTTCCCTCCTTCTCAAGCCCTGCCCCTTAAGGGCTATGATCCTGCCCCTATGGCGAGTTATATAAACAAAAATATTAGATTAGTAATTTATAGGCCTGCGGCGCCATGGTTCCCGTAAGAGGCCGCGTCATTGCGTCCATGACGCACTTTTTTAAAAGTCGGACGCCCTATTCTGACTCCGTCAACAAGCCTCGCGTCCCGTCTGGACGCGCAGGAATTTCACAGTAACATTCACATTTAATACATGACTTTTCACTTCTATCGGCTCTATTTTACTCTCAAGTTAAAAAAAAAACAATTGATTGTTTCTCCTCCTAGGTTAACAATACTACCAATGTCATAATGAGCGAACTCCTCACAAAATGCAACAGGTTTTATGATTGCAATAAATTCGGAAACCCCAGAGAGAACCTGTTGACATGGTTTCACGTCGGCTTCCTCCTAAGAAATCGATGTAATGTAAACAGAGCGGCAAACAACCGAAAAAACATTTTGGATAATTGACAAGTTTTTTTTCAACAACCTCCGTCAAGATCATTAACGATTAAAACTAATTAAACACCAAGTGCCAACAACCATCTAGTAAACAATTAAAATAACCTTAAAATATGTATAGAAAAATCTTCATAATATTCAGAGCAAGGACTTGAAATTTGGAAAAAAAATATAAAGAAAAAAAAAACTTTAAACAAACACGTGGTTTGGAAATCCCTGCCCAGCAAACGGGAACCCCCGGCCCTGCTGGGAAAATTCCCCCCTCTTGGGAAAATGGCATACCGGTAGCCATATGTGGATTCCTGTGGAAGGGTTCATACTTTGAGTCATGGAGGAAGAATTGCCCTGGGTTGCACGTGGACTGGTCTTACTCGGAGGATACGAACAGTTTATCGTTCTCACTCAGTAAATAAAACTTGCTCGTCTTTGTTCCATGTCCAAAGAAATTCAAAGGGAACAATTGTGTTTGTTTTGTTGTGGATTTTAAACGCCCATTTACCCCATTCGGTTTGCATTGCCCAGCGACTGTTTTGACGCCCGAACTTAGGCGTAGAATAAACGGACGACAGGGGTGTTGTTAGCTTCTTTAAATGCTGACATGTAATTAAAGTTTTATCAGGCCTGGTTTTTAGCTTGCGACAAGCATTTTGTTATTTGCAATTTACCAAATATCTCTTGTGTACTTTAGATCATTTTACTTAGAACTAGGCATATTGGCATTTTAATTCATGTGATTAAATTAAAAAAATTGGTAAATGTTTTTCCTTCAAGCATAATGAGAAAGTCCATATAATTTATATTAGGATGCGGCCGATAAAAGCTTTTGTATCGATGACGATTGTAATTGAAATTGACCAAAGAGTCAGTGTAAAACATTGGCCAAAGTCAGTAAAGGGAAGTCGGAAGGCACTAGGACTAGGAACTTGTGTTTAGTTGTAGTAGGTAAAGTAAAATACAATTTTGTTTTTAGCACTGGAAAATTACTGTGTTTGTGAACCTGTTTTGGTTCTGCAAATGTTCAGTGCGAACTTTAGGTGAGATTGGGGTGTTAGCGGCAAATTTCCGGCAATGCGATGACTTCTCGACAATATGATCCAAACGCAAATATGATCCACACGCAAAAAATCGAGGCCGGACGCAAAATTTTTACTAGCTTGGACAACTGTGCGTCCTTTGGACGCGCCGATTTTCCGAGCTTAACGGGAACCCTGGCGGCGCTAGCGAAGTTATATATAAAAATATTATGATTCAGTAAATTTATGTTTGTTTTTTTTTTTTCCTGACGGCCGCAAATTAGTTGGCTAAGCGATCTTTATAGGCCAGCGGCGCAATACAGTTGGCTAAGCGCTCTTTATAGGCCTGCGGCACAACAGTTGGCTAAGCGATATTATAGGCCTGCGGCGCAAATTAGTTGGCTAAGCGATCTTATTAGGCCTGCGGCGCAAGCGAGTTTAACCTTGTTTTCTCAGGCTTTTTTTTTGAAAGGTCATCCGAGGTCAAAATAATGACTATTCATTTAAAATTAACCTCATAAATGATGCATAAAAATCTCATAAATATTCATAAACTCTCATAAATATTATAAAATTAGTAAATTTATAGGGCTGCGCACACAACAGTTAGGGCTAAGCGACTTTCTTTATAGGCTGCGGCGCAATACAGTTGGCTAAGCGACTTTATAGGACCTGCGGCCGCAAGGTAGTTAACAACTTACCCCATAATTTCCATCCTTTTTAAGCCCTGCCCTCTTTAGGGGGCTATCGGTCTGCGACGCTAGCGAGTATATATATCAAAAATTAAATAACGAAACTATTAGATAGTAAATTTAAGGCATGCGGCGCATCTAGTTGGGTAAGCGTTCTTTATAGGCCTGCGCGGCAATTTCGTTGGCTCTAAGCGGTATTTATAGGGCATGCGCCGCATCTAGTTGGCTAAGCCTTCTTTATAGGCCTGCGGGCCGCAAGCGAGTTTAACCTTGTTTCCAGCCTTCCCCGCCCCCGCCAACCCCGGAAATTTATTATATGTTTTTTTTTTTGGTTTCACATTCTATGGTGTCAGTTTTTCAATTTTGAAAGGTCATCCGAGGTTCCAAATCATGAATATCATTAAATGGTGGTAATTAATATTTCATAAACTCTCATAAAGATTAATATGGCCTCAAATTTCTAAGAGACTTTTGTTAAATTGTATGTCCGTTGCGGGTCTAATGAAGTAGGGGTGTCTGGTGTATTGTCTATGTGTTGTCTTGTTCTGTATGCCGGTTGTCCCCGTCTCTTTGGCAGTCATGTTTGTAGGTGTGTGTACATGTATGTGTGTTGTAAACAGATGTGTCTAATATAACAGTGATTAAAGTGACAGGAGGAGATATTTTAGGAAAACGAAATTTCTCTCAAATTGCGCAGAATCGATTCAGTAGGACCACCTACCAAGAACGGTTCGAAGGTTATGGGCACAAACAAGTACAAAACAAAGAAAAACATAAACCTTGTGTTGTGAACTTGCCAGACTATCGTAATTGCCCCCAAAGAACACCGTGCTTAGACTTTGTCGTGCACGACATAAAGGACTAAATCATCCATTCTTATCATAAAGAGGTGTATTTCGGCTATCACTTCAGGTGTGCTCCCAATCTACATGGAAAGCATCCAATATGCAAAAACCCGGGTCGAAAAAAAATTGGGGTTTGCTCTTTCTGGAAATCTACTCATGTCTTTTTAAACATTATTGAAACATGTATAACATACTTAACAATCTTAAGTGCTCAAAGCAAGACAAAGAACCAATTTGTTTGTACTACTGTTGCTATAGGGTACATGTGGTGCCTTAGGCAGTGGTGCGGAAAGTTTTTACCCACGGTGTAGTCTGTAATGTATTTTCCCCATCATTGGAGGAAGGGCACCTCAAAGGGTTAAGTTGAGAAATTG
>JAMKCH010039943.1:0-13163 GCA_023653785.1 Ophioderma brevispina
TGATAACGGTATGGAAAAAAAACAATTACCTTTATGTCTATTTATCTCATATCAAGTGTCCCTATCTGTTGGGGTATGTTTTTTTAGGTGTAAAATAATATCTCTGTTCGTCCAATTGGCCTAGACTATCATTTGAGAGCAAATTGAAGAAATTTCTATTTTGTGACAATGTGGCCAGTGCCGCTTTAATTACGGTTATAAATACACTATGAATCAATGCCCAATATATCATCAGAATTTGATAATTTGTCACTTCACAAAATGAGGGCTTTCATGACTAGAGGCAATCAAAATTGGCTTTACATTGTGCCAAACAAAATGAAAGTTTTTCATTAACTACATAACTATCACTTAAACGTCCATGACCCGTCGCTTACATAAACTCCAATTTTGATCCGAGGTGGTCAACATTTTTTGTATTGGCCTTGTGAAATCTAGGAGTAAAGGATTTCATTGTGGATTTACAAGCGAAAAAAGGTACCCCCTTATGTCGATCGATATTAATTTTGCAGTTTATTCAGGGGTAACTCATGTTTTTGGCTCATAAAACGGATTCAAATATCGGTATGAAACTTGAGCAGATCGGGTAATTGTGGTTAGGGTGGATTCACCTCACAGATGACAACTTTATGTAATTAAAATAGGGCCGTCCATGGCCGCCGAGAGAAATTGCGGCCCGGGGGAACTTGGACTACGGGCCCCCCTGTGTGTAACCAACTTCCTTTTCCAGAACCCCATGGGGGATTCGAAGTTTCAGTGGCTGTGAAGCGGTCATGACTCGGCGGCGGGCTGTGGGAGCTGTATAATGTATAACTTATGTTTTTTTTGTTTGAGTTATTCAATATTTTGTTTTATGTAGAACGGCCCAGGTTGGGTGGGGGAGGGTATCCCGAGCGCGGAAGCCTTGTCAGTGTTCACTTCCAAACCATTTCTCATGAAAATTTGATAGAAACAAGAAAATTTTGTAAGTGTTTCGGCGTGAAAAATTGGTGCGCGGCGGAACCCTTGCAATGTTCACTTTCCATAACCTTTTTAGGTTTTGAAATTTAGACAAATAAAGATGCCCGTTTTCTCATGTATATTTGATAGAAACAATTTGAAATTGGTATGTAGTCCCACTTTATAATTCGTGACCAACCGTTTTCATACAACAAAATCTGAATTGTTTTTGTGTAATTTCTCAATCCAAGAGAGGCCCTGCACTAAATTTATTTATTGGAAATTTCGTGGGTTACAGAGTATTTCTCAACGTAAGTAGGTATCATCGTCGCAGGAGGGGGAAGGGGCCCTGTATCCTCCAATGCTCCCTCTTTCTCGCTCTATCTTCCTCTTGTCTCTCTCCCCGGGCCCCCTAGGACCCCGGGCATGGGGTCCAATTACCCCCTTTGACCCCTCTCGTCGGTACTGGGCCGTCACCCACCGGCGGTGCCGGGAGGGGCTGCTCCTGAGAGTTTCAAAATTCAGGAAAAATCAGGGGTTTTAAAGCAAAAAATGGACATAAATAAAAATTAGGGGTTTTAAACTTTATTAGTTAATTTGTACGTTTCGCCCCCCCCCCCCCAATAATGTTTCGCCCCTCCTATTATGGATTTTACCATGGCGCCGCCTTTCATCACCCTAACGAGTTAATTTGTACTCTTTGGCCCCCCTCCCCAATAATTGTTTAGCCCATCCTTTATTTTACCCTGGCGCCGCCCCTTTCATCACCCTATATGACAAATGACCACAGGAAAAAGGTAGTAGGTTGTATGGATGTTAAGCCAGACTTAAAACAATGTCTTGTTTGGAATAATCTTATGCATTTTTATGCTGATTTTATCCCCCTGGCTTAAAAGCAGTAGGGGGATATAGCGATAGCGCGCTATGTATGCAGGTTTTTCATGTCGGCTTTTGAAAAGTTTAGGTCGATTTCACCATTATATGTTTTGAGGAGGCAAGGTGTTGGAAATGATAGATCCATGACATAATAATGATAAAATTGCGATTGTGATTTTTGCCCAATATGTATGGTCTTGCTATGAGTTTTAAAATATTGGTAAACTACTTCTCCCCCAACAATTTTTGCAACTCACGAACTCAACCAATAAAATATGGGCTCAATCAATACATTTTTTACCAGACTTGGGTTTAAGTAGGGGAGGGGTTCCTTAATATGTGGGATGCCACGGGCCATGACCAGGTCAAGGTCATCTGAGGTCATGCTTTGTGTGTGGGGTGTGTTCCAGGTTGAGGTTAGGGTTTTTGTTTCATGTTCCTTGAAAAAGTTTGTCGGATTTCACCAGAAATTGGGTGAAGGTGCAATAAGGGGTTCCTTCATATGTGGATGTGATGTCAGGGGTATATACCAGGTCAAGGTCATCTAAGGTCATGTTCCAGAATGTCATCTTGCCAGGGGAGGATGCAGGTTTATTGCCGGATATTTTTCAATATTGCTAATAAAAAGGAGTAATGCTGAGTGTGAAAAAATGTTGAAACTGTGATCAACTGTAATCACATAACAGATTGTTAATTAATGTGCAGATGTATATTAAGTGGAAATACTGACAGGGTTTCTAAATGAAGATGTTGTCCAGAACGCCTGATTCTCACAGAAACTGGACTTGGAGCAACTCAACATGTTATTACTTGTACATTTGTAGATCATTCAGAGCACATTCTGTGGGAACCATCTTGTGAGGACAAGATCAAGAAGGACAGTGCAAGGTGTAACTAATATGTATAGTAATACATGTGTTGAACAGCCAGAACGCTGTCGTCTAGTACCTTCTTCCAATAAAATTCTGTTTGGGTCCTTTGTCCACAATACAAAGTAATTGTTGTGCATGGTGAGCATCGAAGCTGCGAAAAAATGTTCTTTGCCTTTTCCGACTCGCCCAGATTCTGAAATACAATAATGTACTTATTTTTTTACGCATACTCCCCAAGTTATCGATCTAGCTATATACAGTGTGAGTCATAAAAACCCTAATTTCAGAAAGGCTTTTTCTTCCAAAGTTAAACGGAATTTGCTTCAATGTTTACTTTGGTTGTTTACAGAGATAACAGCTATCAGAAGATTTTATTTGGTGTCTTTAGGACTTGTTTCAGAAACTATGACAACTTTGCGGAGAGACCTAAAAATTGAGTTTGGCCGATTTTAGCCATACAAGCGGAGAGACTGACACCGACGCATACCATAACACTATAGCAAGGACAATTCACACATGCAATTTCAGATGTATCAATTCTTCTCGACAAAAAATATCGTTTGGAAAAAATGGTCTATGTGTAATAATTATAAGTAAAATTATCTTCAAAAATTAAATTACCATTGGTTAATCATAGTCAGTTATTGAAAATCACCCAATATCAAGGTCTCAGTATGAGCATCATGAAACGGCCTCAGAGATTTTTGTCTTACATCTCTAGGTAATTGTTGGGACACAATTAAAGTATATTCAGCGTCCATAAATTGCAAGAAGAAACTAAAGCTGAAGTTTATGTAGATAATCGGAAATTAAAATTTAAAATTCAATTATCGCATGCCCTGTTTGTCAAGCGGATAAAAAAAGTTCTATGGTTTCACTTTTGCTCCCAAGGATTGATTGTTAGCGTTCAAACCATGAAATCGTTGCTGAACCAAAGTAAACTGTAGGTCTTACACCAGCTATCTGGAATTTCTTATTTTGGGGGAAAAAATTTTTGAACATTTTTTACTTAGCATTTCTTTTGTAATAGCTGCCCGGAAATATTTTTATAATCCTTCAATTACTCTCCAACCTTCTATTGTTTAACAATAATTTAGTGTTAAATGTTGTACTCCAAATCACTGCTGTAGACCATGTTACTCTATGTAAGCGAGGCTCTTTGTTTGGCCTCAAAATCCGGCCAAACAGGATTTTAAGTCTCTCGACCCAAATAAGCGTAACTTCTTCCTCCAAAGTTCAAAATGGACACCAAATACGTTTTCTGAAGCTGTTTATCCTCTTTACAACCATAGCAAACATTTGAGCCAAAAAACAATTTTAAGCCTATTTTAATTATTTTTTATTCTGAATGTAGGGTTTGTTTTTTTTTTGACTCACACTGTATTTGCCTACATATAATAAGGCTTTTCAAACTGAGCCGGTGATCGATCGACTTTGCGATCGATGCTATCTGTAGACTTCAAAAACCAACCACCAAATCATTATAATAATTCGGCAAAACTCCGACCACACATATCGCTGTGTGCGTACTCAAATGACAGCCCACATTCGTCCAATAAATGCACTGTAAGAGTCATATGCTATGTTGAATTTCCTTACCTGGTCCGTTCAATTTCATGAACGAAAAACTCACAAATTTTTGTGCGGAACAAACCAAGGTGACAAGTCATACCCTGTAAAAGATGGCCATGTACCTCCGCTTTAAAGTCAACTACAACCACTGTACCTATATGAATAAACTGACTCCCAATATTGCAATTAAGTACTTAATAACTATAAACTCATGTGACCACCAGTGCAAAAATTGTACTGGAAGAAATGCATTGTGGGTAGAACACTTTACCTCCTCTTAGAGTTAGGAGTAGGTTTGACATGTCAAAGCCGTGGAAGACATGGCATTGTTGGGTAGAACACTTTACCTCTCTTAGATTAGGAGTAGGTTTGAACATTTCAAATCCCTGGGAAAATTCAATGTGGGAAGAACACTTTACCTAGCCACCTCCTCTTAGATTTTAGGAGTAGTTTGCCATGCGTCAAATCCCTGTGAAAGAAATGCATTGTGGGTAGAACCTTTACCTCCTTTAGAGTTAGGAGTAGGTTTGACATGTCAAAGCCCTGTGGAAGAAAAGAAGAAGAAGATGCACTTGTGGGAAAAACACTTTACCTCCTCTTAGAGTTAGGAGTAGGTTTGACATGTCAGAGCCTGTGGAGAAATGAAATGCATTGTGGGTAGAAAACACTTACCTCCTCTTAGAGTTAGGAGTAGGTTTGACATGTCAAAGCCTGTGGAAGAAATGAATGTGGGGTTTTAGACCACTTTACCTCCTATTTGAGTTAGGAGTAGGTTTTTTGACATGTCAAAGCCCTGTCAAAGCAAAACTCAAATATAATCATCTTTGGTTAATTCCTTACAGAGACAAGATATTGAGCCAGGAGCACCGTCAATGGGAGCAAAGAGTCTGTGTATTCCCTTCAAGCAACCTGCAGGTGATGACGCTACTCAGTGTGTACACCCAGACTGCAAGGATAAAGCCCAATTCTACACACTCTTTGGACGAAGTTACTAAATCTAGAGGTGCAGAATTGCTTGAGAGGAGAAAGGAGCTAATGTGTGTCTCAATTTACAAGCAAAATTACTCAGAGATGTAACTTTCTGGATTTTGGCCATAAATAAAAAAATCCTGACAAGGTAAAAAAATAATTTTTAATTATTTTTGTTTTCTATTTCTGAGATCAAGAAGTTGCATTGATTAAAGGTAAAAATGCACCAAAAACGAAAGTTGTAAGCACCAATTGATTTTAGAGAAGGGGTCTTGTACCTGAAATCACTAGAAAATTAGTTCCAGGCTTCATCGGATGCTTTTTGGCCTTCCTGTTGGGTCGTAATTTTGGATTTTCAGTTAATGGGACTACTCCTCTGGTACATCTCTGAAATTATAAGCAGACATTGTCGTAAAAGTTAACTGGACAATGAACACTAATTCAAATTAAGAGAATCCAAATCTAGAAAGTTTTTAAATGTTATTGTGACAAATTGAGACTTTATTCAGGACACTGGCCAACGTTTTCAGAAGAAAGAGGCACCACTCCGTTTGTCACACTGACCTTTTTGTATCGCTTTACATGTGTTCAACCAACATCTGAAATCTGAGTACGCATTAAAACATGTTGTGTGTGTGAAAATTAAGTAGTTTTGCAATAAAACAATACCTGGAGTGGTTTTATTCCATTGGCTTAGGTTGTACCCCCCTTGAACAAAATGAAATGAAGAAATGCATTGAGTGGTGTAAATTCTGTAAACCTGTCAGACTGGTCAATGGCCACCTTATTTTTGTTATTGATTTCGTGTGGTATGTAAAATAAGGTGCCCTTTGTGATTTCTAGTACTCTTTTATTTTTGTTTCACTAGAGTCCCAAGAAGAAGTTATATTTCCAAAATTTCAAATTGTTCGACTTGTTGCGTTTGATTGTTATGAACAAAGGTTTGTATCACGGTGCCCCCATCTAGGGCACTGTACATAATTTTTGTCTGTAACGGGACAGATAATACAAAATCATGAATTTCTCCAGAGAGATCGAATTGCAAGTATAAGATTATGCACAGACCTATTTAGGTTATGTAGATGATATAAAACTAGTTAACTTTTTTTTAGGCCAAGTAGGGGATGAGGCTGTGGATAGGAATTGTTACCCCTCTAACTAGTAAAACTCGTTTTTGGATTGGAAAATGAAAAGAAATTACAACTGACTTGAAACTCGGGGGGCCCTTCTATAGCATCAATTCCTTGCGTCCTTTTGGTGGAATGGACGCGTCCATTCTCACGGCGTCCTTTTGGGGATAATTGTTATGCCACTATTCCCAATCTACTTATTTTAGCGCCATGCTTTTAGGAATTTGGTATTTTGCTGGAACTGTGCCTGTGGACGAACCCAAAACAGGTGTATTCTTATGGGTTGGAGTTTGGTCATCTTTTAAGTTGAAGGTGACGTCACTGCGACGTTTATGTTGCGCACCCATCATCGCGCGCGCTTGCTTGGGACCAGAGCATGATACCACGCGAATAAAGGCGGCACTATCGAGACGCTAGTGGGAATTAATGCAAATACGCATAATGACGTCAACCTCACTTTAGATGAAGACAAAGTATAGCATGTTAGAATTATGGAAATACTTCCTGAAGAAGATTACTTGGCTTGCGGCAAACCAATCCAGCTTAAAGGGGCTGGCCCGATTTAATTATACCACGTTTCAACCTCATGATAGAATGGACCATGATCCCCAATACCCATCTCCTTAAGTTTTCAGTTTGATTCAGCTCTTGCTTTTGTGTTGATTTCAGCAATTATTTTAATCACCGAATGGTCCCATAGGCCACTGTGTTTTAATTCTGTCATTTACCTGTATTACTAAAAAACCTGAGTTGTCTGTCTAGCTGGCTGCATAGCTATGTTGTTTGTTATGCTTTGAACGTATGATTTTGAATATTTGGCACATGGGTGGGGAGTGAGTCGGAGGGTTATCAGACTTTCAAAGTGACCCGCAGGTCAAATGTCATCTAGTGGTCAATTTCTTAGAAATGCCTTATGACCACAAAATTTGGAAATTAAAAAAAAAAAAAAGGACGGACAGACAGACAGACAGACAGGACAACTTTGGTCTTTTTTATAGTAGATTCAACCCAATGTGTCACCAGAGGAAAAGTTTTGGACAGCGTCGATTAGTTGGGAGATGAGTCAGAATATTGCCCGATTCACCTGTTTCATGCATGAAACTAGATAAACTGGGCCTTTACGAGTGCAAAGACATTTGAATCCAAACTACCAATGCTCAAATTTCGTAGCGTTTTCATTAGAGAGTCCCATTGATCAAATGAGGTATTACAATTGATTCCGCCATGCGCTGTATGGCGTGGTGCATAGCGCTTGACGGAATGAATAGTGCAATAACCTCATTTACATTCAATGGGACTTCTATATTAAACGTCTACCCAAAATGGAATAACATTCAACTCTCCCTGGTACATGAATACTATTGAAGCAAATGGAATAGTCAGAATGTTTTGAGAGTTAATTCAGCTATAGATGCGTTTACTTTGACTTGAGCTGTGCATTGACATAGAATTTGATTTTTTCTCTGCTATCAATTGCATTATTCACCTGTTTCAATACCGTGAAATTTTTAGTTTTTCCACACACTGCACATCCCCACATTCAATGCTCATAACTTCGGAAAAAGTACAAGAGGTGACACGATGGTTGATCTCTCTATATTACTGTAGATTTTGATTGTATCAGACTCAAAATTGTAAGCTGATATTTTGCCTCAAGACTTCAAAGGAATGTTAAGATATTTGGTTAGGAGGGGCACCCTTAATTTTACTACGTCCAATTAAACTTAGGATGTCTGGTTTTTTATTAATTATATTAAAAAACATACGCACGTTCGAAATAATCGCAAAAAGAACGTTGTTTGATATCTTGGACCCAAGCCGTTTCTTGCATGACATAGAGAATGGACTTAAACATTCAAATCTATTGAAATCTGGGTAGTTCACCCTTGTTTCAAAAATGAGTGAATTAAAGGTTTGGTACCATTAGTAAATTACTTTGTGGAAGGTTCCATTGACTCCTCTTTGTAGGTAGTAAAAGTTGTCTTCGGGGGATTTATCACGATCATATGGTCGCTACTGGTATAAAATAAATAATACCAACTTTGCGTAACAGGATCAAATCCGAATCCGCAAATCCAGTGTATGCAAGGTGTCACACCGCATTAACTTGAATGGACCACATTACAGAGAGCTGTATGATTCTTTTGTCCGTACCAATTGAATAAAACATCAGGGCCTCTATTAAAAGTAACGGTATTCAATGATGGCATTTATATGCCCATGCTTTAATACACTTGCAAACACCTGACCTCAAAGTAGGGTCCACGAGCAATAATATTGTTCGTATAAACATGCTTTTGAAGCGCCCCTATTCGTGAATGGGTCTGTCATCAAAGTTTCCGAGTCAAAAGTCAATATTCAACCTGGACCCAGTTTTGTTGTCTTTTGTTAATGAAAATCAGCATAAATTGGAATAAAATACCAAGAAGAAATATGTTTTTTGAAGTTGGAACCCAATGATCTTGTTGGGTCCATGATGAATAATAACTTTTCTTTCGTGGATTTTTTTTGAAAGCTTAATATTTTTTGAAATAACTATAAACCCGGACATCTAGTTAATTGAACAGACCAGTATACGATTTTTTTGTATGGTATTATGTATTCATTGTCAACGTCAATTAAAACAAACCAAACAAAAGGATAAGCCAAAGAGACTTCTTGCAAAACTAAAGGGATTAGATTTAAGTCCTGCTCGGGACAGGGAATATAAAAAATGACCTATGGGAAACTGCAATGGGAGTCCTTGGTTGAGCGACGGCCATATTTATCCAAAAAATATGGGTTCTTTGGGTGACAAATTTGCTAATTTTGTTTTTAAAATGTGTTTTTTGGGGTGAAATTTTAGCAAAATTTAGGGGTCAACAAATATAAATAAGTTCAAATAGCAGAGATTTATATAGAGCTTATGCTATGGCCTCTAAGCGCTTCACAAAATGGCCCGGCTGATCACTGTGGCTCCAACCATACCATAAACAATTTAGCTCATTTCAAGGGATGCAGCAGATAGGGATCAGCGCTTTCCCTTTCAGCAAACATAAATCGAGGATAAACATCGCAGCCGGGACAAGTTCCCCAAATATTCGCAAGGGTAAATCGAGACAACCAAGCGGGTTTAATTTTTCTCCAGGGAATTAAAAGATAGCTGAATCTCACAGGGGCTCTAACGCACCGCCTATAGCATGGATGAGCATACATGGAGTCGACTGCGCTTACCTGATGAGCCCGATCTTGTCCGCATGGGGTCTTTGGGTGACAATGATGCTGAAAATCGGCTTAACAGCTTACATACGCATCACCTTCAAAAGAGGAGCACTCCTCCCTCTAATTTTGCAAACATCAATAACCTCTGTGTAAACCCCCATATTTGACTTTGACTTGTACATGACGGTCAGGATTGGTTGTCAATCCCCCCCATGGATTTTCAGTCCGTTATAGTCTCAACGATAAACCCATAGGGACCTGAATGATCCGGTGTTGTGCAGAAAGCATGTTGTGTTTTATTCAAACATATTAAAAAAAAGTTCTTTGATTAGCATTCAAGAGTATTCGGGCTTCAACATATTTATGTTGAGACAATGATAGTCGAATTCAGCCATGTCATTGTAACCACACATTACATATTTCGACATGCATGCCCCAAAAGTGATTCAGAAATCGATTACTGCAGGGCATTAAATGTGTTTAGAACCGGGTGAAGCAGGATATAGTCCGGTGGAGCCATAGTCCGGGGCTCCATAGATGATAATGATAAAGCTGTGGAAGAACTATGTTGCATAAAAGAGTCAACTGAATCGATTGACCCTTATGTTGCACCATTGTTTCCCGGACTATGAAGCTACGCCGGACAATAGTACTTCTACCACCGGCTCTTCAAACCAATCACCAACGCGGATCTTCTAATGTGGTGCGAAATAAAGCGTCACCTTGGGGGCAAATTACAATGCCACAGATGTTTCAAACTTGGCTCAAATTCTTATACTAAAGACAACATGTATATTAAGCATTTTGTTGCTGACTATGGGGTATAATTTATAGGTTTCATGGGTTATGTACCTCTAAATTTCCTGTAATAACATGTCCCATACAATTTGAAACAATTGATCATTTATATCCCATGAGGGGCCTTGAACTTTTAGTGATGTTGTAGATTGTAGCCAAACTATTTGTGTAATCCTTTAAACGATGATTGCATCTATACAGTAATACATAAAACACTTGTGTTTGGTCTCTTTGAGGTAAATTGAAATTAAAGCTATTAAATGCAATGTCATGAACCTCTTTATAGAGGTGGTGCCTGTGACATCATCAACCGTAATGCTAATCTTTGTTCAACAGAATCAAATCCGAATCGCTGGTATTTGCATACATTATCGGCCATAGAAATTACAAACGAGATGATTCCCAAGGTTGCACGCAACATGAAAATGGGACTGCATTACGGTACAGGGACACCCGGTCGATTTTGTTCTACCAGCGAAGTATTTAAAACAGGCACAACCCTAATTGGCCTCTTGTGACTTGCACAGGTCACAACTTAAAAGTATTGGACTAAGCAATGGAAAAATAAGTCTTAACATTGTCTTCATTAAATTTATTGATGTAAGGCAATCGCAATGAAAAGCTATGTAGTTTTAAAACATGTAGTTATTAAACAAAGTAACAAATATAGTATTAATAAATAAAGTTGGTATGTTATTACAAAGTTGCTATAGATTTTAAATCTGGTGACCAGCATCAAAGCACTGCAGACAATTTCTCAGTTGAAATGAATTATTTTATGTTCAATGATGAGATGTATAATAAAATTTCTTGATAAAATTTATGTTACAAAACAGATAATAAAAAGTAAAATATTTGATGGTATTATATACATTATCTAAATAAACATATGAAAAGTTGATATAAAATATTGCATTGGAATAAAATAAATATAATACACATATACTTGCGCATATTGCTTAATTACAATTTTGTGTCGCCTGAACGAATGTTCATGGAGCTGGGGAGGCACATACTAATTCTATGTGTCCACCCATCGGTATGACTCGGTTAACCTTTTTAAAATGCCCTGCAGGTTAAACGGTATGCCCGATTTACTTATTTATTTTGTATGGATCCAAGTGGGGAAAATATCGGATCCAAAACATGATAAAATTGGATGATTTTCACCCAATATTTATTGGTCTTGCTATGTGTTTTAAAACGACTGCATCTCGCCCAATATTTTGCAACTCATAGCTCGACCAATAAATATTGGCCAAATCAATCCAATTTTATATCAAACTTGGTAGGGTGATGGAGTGAGGTGCCACGTTTAGGCTGCATTATTTGCATATTTTTTAGATATCTTGGTTAACTTTTTAAACAAGGCGGTTCTTGAACCACAAGTGTTGCCTGGTTACGCAATCATTTGCTTTATGATGAAGTTTGGCAAATGATGATTAGAAAGATTACAGTTATACAAAATGACCAAGTTTGAAGTAAATCAGGCAGTGTTTTGTCAGCAGAGCATTTTTAAAAAAGTAACCGAATTGTATGAAAAATACATCGCGGTAGTTGGACCGCAAGTGTCAAAGGTGGAACAGAGGTCAAAGGTCACATGAGGCCAAATAGCCAACACCATCCCCGTAGATACCACCCCAACCGATCCCCGGCCCACGACTTTGTGAATGGCCAAAGGTCCCACAAGTTCACATTAGTTCACCCCTAACCCTCATCCGAGACATCACAAGACCCCTCCCGACGCCACCCACCCGCCACTAACACATTAACCCTGATCCTCACCCAACACACAAACCTTCCACCTTAATGATTCTCACACAAGATGCATGGTATTGTAGTTTTTTCATGTAGCAAAGGACTTTTGCATATCCGATGTTACCCTTTTTTATTGATACCAGTTAATGCATATTTAATTAGCCTCATTTGCATACATAAGCCGAATGTATCAGGAACTTTCAAATGGCAAAGAAGATGCGCACCATAATGGGTTTTCGTGCAGTGAAGGAATTTTGCATATCCGATGTACCGTTTCAAAAATATAGCGATTACGCTGACTTTGGCATATTAATTAGCTCATTTGCATATGTAATTTGCCCGAAATATGCCCAATATCTAATCAGGTTGAGAACTTTTTAACCCACTTGCTTCCATCAAGTTACATCATTATAGGCCTTACGGAACTCCAGATAACTTGCACACAAGCCTTGCGGGGAAAGGTTATCATTTTGACCGGCCAAAATAAGCTAATTAATATTCATGAATATGCAAATAACGTGGCCAAAAGCTACACACAATACTTTGGCACCTCACTCTATCACCCTACCAAGTGTGAAGTTAATCAGGATTAGCGTTTAGCCAGCAGAGCATTTCAAAAAAGGTTAACCGAAATGTCTGAAAAATATGCAAATAAGCTAATTAAAATTCATGAATATGCAAATAATGCAGCCAAAAGCTACACATAATATTGCGGCACCTCACTCTATCATCCTATCAAGTTTGAAGTAAATCGGGGATAGCATTTAGCCTGCAGAGCATATTAAAAAAGGTTAACCGAGTCATACGGACGGACACACAGAAATTTGGACTTGTATGTGCCTCCATGAACATTCGTTCAGGCAACACAAAAATGCTCTGCCCAATGATTTCAAACTTGGTACGATGATAGTGAGGTGCAAAAATATCATATGCAATGGGTTGCTGGAGCTAATTTTCATATTTTGCAGCAATTTGAAATGCACTTCCAGCTACAAACATAACGCTGCTCTCTGGTGCATTTGGCATCAATTGATGATTAGAAAGAGAA